>JBBDHI010000014.1:12643567-12664695 GCA_037177115.1 Craterocephalus stercusmuscarum
ATCGTGATATATATCGATATCGATCAATATAGGAAAAATATATTGTGATAATTTTTTTGGCATATCGCCCAGCCCTACATCAAGATAATGTACATTCTCAAGAGGAGACATTAAAAGATGCAGCACAGTAGACAGGCCTGTGCGGCCAAAAACTGCACCATTGTGGCTTCTTCTTTATTCTTTTTTGGTTGTTTATCAGCTCTACTGCTCAACACTGCCCCCGCCGTTTCTATTGGTACTACTCCATTTGGTCCTTCAGGCAGGGTACGGACCCACAAGGTACCCAAAAATGGACCGAGTACCCACAAATGAAGCAGAAGATGCATGAAATGCTCTTTATCCATCTTTTACACAGATCACCACAAAGTTTGGTCCCACAAGGGCCGCAGTCCAGCACGTGTTCCATGTATCCCTGCTTCAACTCACTTGACTCAGATCAATTTGTAACAAGCTGACTGCTGGCAGATGCTTCCCCCCGTTAAACTCAACTTTTTTTGATGGCAGACATCCATGAATCCAATTCCAAATTCTGATCAGACTGAACTAACTATGTATGCCCTTTGTGAATAAAAGTCCATCAGTCAATATTTTGATCAGAATTTACAAATCGTCCAAATGTGGCAAACTGAGACACAGCCCAAAGTTAGATTTTTAAGAACAACATAAACTGGGGGAACACTAAAAGCACCTTGACTGTGGGAAAATTTGATTGCTGCCAAATACCTGTCTATGCCGAAGCTTTATAGCTGTCAGCAACTGGCAAAAACAAGCATAATTTACTGGGAAGAAATTGCCTGTGTGAGAATGGGGCAAACTATAGTGTGCAGAGTAACGTACACGACACTCCCATATCCTGCGCCGTGAGCCAGGGGGATCAGAAGGGATCAATGTCTAGTAGAATAAAAGGTCATTTTAAGATCTTGCCATGGAGAAATGGAACACCCAGCATCAGGCCGAATTAAAATGTCTAGTCACTTTTAGAAATATGGGAGTGAGTAATACGTTGTTTATAAAGAACAGGGTAGAGACGGATCAGGATGGTTGGCAGGTCACAATGGGACAGTCTGTAACTATTTGTAAAAATGTTGTGGGCATTGTTGGTTAAATCAGATATTACCTTACAAGCGTAGCTAGTAATAATATTGATGGTAGTTGTAATAATAATAATGATGATGATGATGTTTACCTTAATCCAAATTGGGAAATTAGACTCCACATTTTGCCCATCTAGGTTTACCAGGGAGCATTTGTGCAATTGTACATTATTTAAAAAAAAAAACATTACAGGTAATGGGTTTACAAAAATCTAGTAAGTATAACATTTGACCTGAACAAATATCTCAGCACTGGATATGCTGAATGATTGTAGCAAAGCGTGTACTGATGCTGCAAGCAGCGATACTTTGTAAAAGCAGCTACTGTTTGGTGCGACAATAAAGGGCACAAACGAAAAATATGATCTCTCAGCAATGTTACTTCCTCTCTTTTTGGACTGAGGCCAGAATAAAACCAATCACAACACAGATCACTTTCACATCCTGAAATATAAACAGAAGAAGGCAGAGATAAGGTACACTGGAAAGAATCATGTTAATATTAAAGGCACAACCCAGAGGAGTATGCTGCACAAAGATACCGCTTTAACTTTGGGGCAAAAGTGCCTTAACAAGTATTCTTTTAATGAATAGACCAGAGTACTAGTAATCTGGGTTTTATTTATGTGATGTTTGGCTCCATGTGAGGCAAAGTTTTTCTTTTTTCTTTTTTAAAAGAAAAACATTTAGGAAAGCTGTTTTTAACCTGCATCAGCATGAAGACATACAAGTTGCTCAGTCTGAATTTAAATGACTGCTCTGAGACTTTGTATTCACACCCCCCTTTCCTCATTGTTGAAAACCTTTAAACTCTCCTCTCAGTGGCCTGCTTTGTACTGCCAGCTCTCGGGACTAATAAGCACGTGTTTCCACAAACGTGGACGTGAAGGTGTTACACTGCCTCTCAAAGTTTTTCTCGCCCAATACCCTTTCTTTGTTTCCAGTTTTTCTCATTGTTGGATTAGTACTGGCAAGCCTCTTGCCAAATTGCAGTCCATCATTAAATAATTTCATAGATCGAGCAGATTTGTTTTTATATACGGTCCTTTGTTGTTGGTATGACACATCATCTAGTTTGTTAGTATTGATCGGTTCCTGAAAAACTGGGTATTTCAATAAGTTCTTTACATTGTTTGCGTTTTCATTATGGTTTGTTGTGTAGTAACATGTTGTACAGATTAAACAAACTGCTGTCACATTTATATCACTTTGGTCCCCAAAAAGATAAAACAAGTTTTACTTTTATAGGTTAGGTTGTTGTCATTGCGGCGAATGATTGTTACGTTTACATTTAACCACTTTTTCTATTAGCGTCCTACAGTTTGTTAACAAGGTTTATGCTACACAGCTTACATGTACTACATGGGTAGATTTGAGTGTATGTGTGTGTGTGTGTGTTTTTACCTGAGTCTTGTAATTCTTTTCATAATGTCAGCTCTGGTAGAGTCACCGAGTTGCTCTTTATCTTCAAACTGTGAAAATATGTGGTTGTTTTGATAACTTGAATTTATTTTTGAGGTTTAAGAGTTTTAGTTAAGTCTTTGAGACGAATCAGAGAAAGCTGTCGGACAACAGATTGGTGGCTGAATATAGGTTTAACCCAAATTTGAAAATTAATCTGATGTGAGCATGCAACCTTTAAAGGCAGCTACATACGTACTGGTATTAAGTTCTTTCTCCTTGACTCCCCCGTAATGAATCTATGACCCCGTTCTCTTGGTTGGAATGATGGGTTAATCTTTGGACTCCGTCTGTCTCATCGCCCAAGGCATGTTTTTAGCTTTTTTGTTACCATGACTCTTTGTTTTTATTTCTCCTCCCTCAGCTTTTACTTCCTCTTTTTCTGATGCATGTCCTCCCTGCATTTAAGACCTGCCAGGTGTCACAGATGCAAGATTGGAGGCAAACTTTTAAATGCTTTGTGCATCTGCAGAATTTGAACAAATTGACACGGTTACATGTTCAGCATGCAGAAAAATGTGTTCTCACTGTTTTTAGTCGAGCTCAAACATAATTTGAAGCAGAAATGACTGGATTCCTGTTTTTCTTTTGCAGATATGTGTACTCCTGTTTACATGCCTTTACATGGTGTGCTACCTTGTTCTCACTCACTTCAAGAAGACGGCAGATTTTGTCACAGGTGAGTTTACAGGTTCCTGGATGTGGCTAAAAGGCTGACATAAACAGTGCGCTGTGGGAAAGCTGTCCATCGCAGGCTTGTGAGGAATTGCCTTGAGGGAAAACGGCGATGTTGACAAACGTACGGATTACGTTGGTGTTTTGGAATTTCTCTCTACTGAGTATGTTAGCGACACTTTACAAGCTAACACAGGTCATGGGTTTGCTTTGTTCTGAGTGCAAAGTCTGTCTTTTCTTCACATTTTGATCACATTTTTGCATGCATGCATATTTACCCACGTTTGCACAATTGTTGGAACGCATTCTTCTTCCAAAGACTCTGGACCTTGGCAGGACCAGCCAGGAGATGAGGAGCATATGTTGCTTAACATGTAACCGCCCACTTAAG
The DNA here is from genome assembly GCA_037177115.1 of Craterocephalus stercusmuscarum. Classification (NCBI taxonomy): domain Eukaryota; kingdom Metazoa; phylum Chordata; class Actinopteri; order Atheriniformes; family Atherinidae; genus Craterocephalus; species Craterocephalus stercusmuscarum. The sequence continues at coordinate 12,647,189 of JBBDHI010000014.1, forward strand.
CAGCACGACTGTGTTGAGAAATGCTGCAAGATAAACATTGCTGGAACTTAGGACTCCCCTGAACAAGAACTCCTCTGCACACACACACATCTAACATGTGGTGATCAGAATTGAAACATTTTAACAATTACAGTCTGTGGTGCCAATAAGCAGCCATTGTGTTCTTTGACATGTTTTTTATGGTTTTAGTTATTCAGACTGGGAAATGTTTAAAGGTCTGCTGTGGGGTTGGGTGGATTTGTTGCATAATATGTCCAATAAATTCTATTGCAAACAGATGCTGGAGGTTCCAACAACCAGGTTTCTGCCTGGCTCTGACTGATGTATTAAAGTTTCTAGTGTTTTTTTTTTCCTCCATGTGGTGGAAATATATGTATTGACTCACCTCTGTAGAAGTATGTGCATCAACAACAGAAGCACGGTTGTGCCCTGCAGACAGATGACAGCACAGAGTTACCTGGGACAGTGAGTCGCTAAGAACTGGTTTCTGCTGTTTCAAGTAAAGAACTGGGAAAACATTCAGTTAAAAGAAGAGCAGATAATCTGAGCTGTGTGTTTTATGATATATACATGCAGTGTATTTTACTTCCTTTCTGCCGTCTCCAGCTCATATAATTGGGTTCAGCTTGAGTCTTAGTCCAGCATGAACAAAATGTTCCAAACATGCTTGCCCTCCACTAACGCCCCTCTCTGAGTTCAGGGAGACCTTTTCCTCATCCTCATGTGCTCTTCCTCTTCTATGACATCGCTCTTCTACATATTAATGTCAGATGTGTACAGTACACTCACATACTGCTCCCGACATCTTTTAACCATCTCAGGATAACTCATTTTTAAATGCAGTACTGTAGGTGGGAGCAAGCCATTGCTCCTTAAAAAAATGTCAAATTTAATGCAACATAAGATTATGTACAAATTCAACTAAATCTGTTTTGTAATGTTGATAATAACCCAGTTTGTTGTTTTCTTCTTTGTTACAGATGATATTGAAGATGCCACCGTCAATAAAATTGCGTAAGTGAATACCTGTAATGGTTAACTAGGCAACGAGAGTCTTGCTCGCTTTGAATGTCACTGTGAATGATTGCACAGATATCAGTGTGACATGCGCTGACCGGAGATAGAGACTGTTAGATTTATTGCCCTGTCTCATGTTGTGCCTGTGTTATAATATGCTTTTTGGCAGAGAAAGTCAGGCTTCGCTGTCACTGACATTCCTGGATGCATCGACTTTACAGAGTTTAATTTGTTGGGCTTGAAGCGAAACACAGGCACACGATTGACTTTGCTCATAAACTGTTTGGTCTCCTCCTCCCAGGCTGTGGCTGTGTACGTTCACCCTGTCGGTTGCAGTGTGTGCTGTGCTCCTTCTCCCCATCTCCATTCTGTCCAACGAGGTTCTACTCACCTTCCCACACAACTACTACATGCAGTGGCTCAATGGATCTCTTATACACGGTACATCTTGGCTTTATTAGTTGACAAAACCAAAACGCACCAACTGCACAGGGTGTTGCTGTTTGGGAGACCTAAAAATCAACATTGCTCAGGCTTGTGTCCAAACGCATAATTATTATTGATAGAATAGATTTGACCTCGCGGTGTGAATGGCTAGGCTTTGAAAATTGTCCCAGCTGTTTATCAGCTGCTGCTGTTTACTTCAGAAAAACTTTCCAGTCCTAGATGCATAAAAGCACGAATTTGCAGGGCGTTGGATTTGAAATATGAATCCCAGCTGCAAATCAGGAATGCAGTGTCATTTTAGATATATCTTTACATATATTTATATTATTTTAAATAGATTTGTTTTTAAATGGTTGTGACTGGATAGACTTTTTTGTCAGGGTTGTGCCTCTCAGTGGCCGATGTTGGTACTGCCAAAGTATATATTTTTTCATTTCAGTACCGATGCTAATGAATAAATGTGCAAAAACACACTTTTTAAATGTGTTTCCATCTCTTTCAGGATTGTGGAACCTAGTCTTTCTTTTCTCCAACTTATCCCTGGTCTTCCTCATGCCCTTTGCCTATTTCTTCACTGAATCTGAGGGATTTGCTGGGTCCAAAAAGGTACAACTTTTCTTACTGGTTTGGAAAACAGCTCCAACCTTCAAGAGTAAATTAAAAAAAAAGAAGCTTATTTCAAGACAAGAGCATTCGAGCTTATCACTGAATGTCTTCTGTGGGTTTATAGGGAGTAATGGCACGGGTGTATGAGGCAGTCGTGCTGCTGTTGCTGTTAGCTCTGCTTGTGCTGGGTATTGTGTGGGTGGCGTCAGCCCTCCTCCATGACAACATCGCTCGGAAGAGCCTCTATGGTGAGTCACTTTCATTGTATCTGTCAATTCCATATGGACTTGACAAGTACTTTTAAAACAGTTTTCATATTTCTGCCTTTGATGTTTCTCTTTGAATTGCAGACCTATGGGAGTATTACCTCCCTTACCTGTACTCGGGCATCTCTTTGTTTGGAGTGATGCTGCTTTTGTGTGAGTATATCTCAATCATGATTAGTGGAGTTGTTTTATACTGTGTTGTGTGACTCTCACTGGTTATCTTTGGTGTCTTTCTCTCTTCAGTGTGCACCCCCTTTGGGCTGTCTCGAATGTTCAGTGTCACTGGAAGCCTGCTAGTCAAACCGCGGGTGAGTCACTGACTAGGTGTTGGAAAAAACAGAGAAAAAAAAGTGAGGTTTAAAGTCTCCAGCCCACATCACACCGCAAAAATGACATTAAAAACATACCTAAAACAGACAGTATGCATACTCGCTGTAACTCAGACTGTGCTGTTGATCAAATCGGTGAAAGGCCGAAATGGACACTCTGCTCACTGGTGGAAAATAATCGAAATAAATTGTGGGTTGAGTCGAAAATGCTTAAAAAAAACTGAATCTAAGAAGCACTTTTTGATGTTTATTCGGCAGCTGCTTTCTAAAATCTGTGAACGTGTCTGAATGTTCCTTAGCATGGATTTAGCTCAGACTGGATAGAGGGATGGAGTTGTTTTTTTGAAAACCGCTTTAGTGCTGCATGTTTTCATGTCAGCATAAACATCCTGCTTGATTTTAAGACCCAGTGGAGACCCGGTTTGGCGTGGCTGTGTATCACACTTGACTATAATGCACACAGTTGTGTATGTGGCAAATTCTTTTTAAATGTTTTGCTCAAAACACAAATGATTTTCTCACTGCCCGATCCTGTCTGGTGCAGCTTCTGGAGGATGTTGAAGATACTCTGAGCTGCACCATGTTTGAGGAAGACTCACTTTCTAGGAAGCTCAACTGTAAGTTTATGATCAGGATCAGTTTGTTCGGCTTTGTTCCACCGATTCATTTTAAAGAAGACTGAGTTTTTGTCTCTCAAATATGCCTGATTTGAAGGTGGAAGCTCGTCATGTTGGGTCAAGCTGGACAGAGAAGCAATGAGAAAGGAGTACCAAGCAGTTCAGAGCAAGCGTGTGGCGCTGGGTAAGACTAAGGAAGCTCCTCCCTGCAGAGTTTCTCCCTCAGTAGTAACAGAACATTCCTATATGCTCCTATACCCTCATTCTCTGTTGTTGCTTTTCTTCGTTGCCTCTTTATCCACACAGAGATGCGTAGAAAAGCATCCCCGTGGCAACGAAACCTGGGCTATCCTCTGGCAATGCTTGTGCTCCTTGGACTGACGGTACATAAAATACTGATTATTCATAAATTCTGCTTTAACATTTCATATAGAAACACAGGGATGTGGTGTAATTTCTGCTTATGTCTTCAGGTAATGTGTGTCCTCATGGTGTGTTTCAATGTGTTGGAGTTGCTGCTGGATGAGACCGCCATGCCCAGAGGAATGGAGGTGAGGGGTCTCTTTGGAAGACATGATGAGCATTTCATGCAATTGGTCATTTTAATTAACACTTTTCTTGTTGTTGTAGGACCCTCACCTGGGGATGGCTTCCTTCTCCATGTTTGGCTCACTGGGTGCTGCAGTTCAAGTAGTCCTAATACTGTATCCTTTCATCATATAGATTAGAAGCAGAGTCCTCAAATGAGGCCAATATCCTGTTTTATGGGCCATCCTCCATCTTTTCAACAAGTTTTGTATCTCTGGACCTGTATTTTTGTAAATCTCTGTGCACATACGTTGGTTACAGAGTGACCTGGAGAGAGCCACATGGCAGAAACTGGTCTTCAATGTTTGCACAGTCACTCTCAGACTATGGGGGACCAGGAGGGTTTTTGAAATGTCAGTACTGCACTTTGTTGATGAGTTATTAATCGTGAAATAAAAACATAGATAAATATTTATAGTTTTAAATTCAAAAATTGAGTCATACAAAAAGAAATCAAATTAAAAAGTGTTCTGTAATTAAAAAACTAGTTTTTATTAGATGCTGTGATTTGTAAATATATTTTGAAATTCTATTTCTAAAGGAAGAATACAACATGAATACATTTTGGCTCTATTTTATACATATAAAAAGGTCAATTTCTTTTCTATTTATTTCCATTAGTGTTTAGAGATGAATTATTTCAACATGCCATTCCTCTAATTTTTCAGTATAAAATGGATGATGGATTGAAAATGTGTCATTAGAAAGCACTTTTCACTTTGATTCCTTTTTGTATGGATTATTTGTTGAATTTGAAATTAATTTCACTAATCTATATTTTTACTTCACAATGAATTAATCATCAAAATGCTGTGTTTTTACATCAAAGACCTCCTGGTTCTCCATAGCAGACTGCCTGTAATATTCTGCATGTATCATCTAAACATTATGTCATAAATTGTCCTTAAATGAATTTCAGCTATCTAATGGTGTCCTCAGTGGTGGGTTTCTATAGTTCTCCTCTCTTCTGTTTCCTCCTGCCTCGTGCAAAAGACACTAACCTCACACAGGTATATTTCAGTCTCACAGTCGTCGTGTTGCCATCACCATTTTTGATAGGAACTTAGCAGATAATGGGCAGTTATGTGATCAGGAGGTTGGCACAGATGGTTAATGGCATGTTTGTTCTTCACTGAAACCTTTGAGACAATGAAAAACAACAATGCAAAAACTGAAAAAAACTTTCATCAAAGCAAAAGTGGAAAAAAATGAGCATAACGTAGTATTTTTTCATGTTTGCAGTCTAAAGTAGCAGGTCATTTGATGGGACATCCCAGGAACTCTTGTTATTAAATTAGTTTGATGCTGAACAAGAGCTTTCTTATTGCTCTTTCTGTGGATGTCTGCCGGAGCGTTTAGCTTTGTTAGCTATAGCACCTTCGTCTGGCGATACATCAGATTATTCATTTTACACCAGTCGAAATGAAAGAAATGAAAAGGTGTCTTGATCATCTTTCTTTTTGTGGCTTTTCTAAAAGTTAATTCAGATTTTCATTACTAGTAAATTATGTTGCTCAAAGTTGTGATCTGCTTTTAAATCTCCTTTTCCTTTTAAGATCATTGCAAACTGTGTTTCACTGCTTATCCTGAGCTCTGCACTGCCAGTATTTTCACGCACACTTGGTAAGGGCATGGCCTGGAGCCAATAACATTTGGAAATTTAACAAATATCATAAGCATGTTAAGTTGTAATTTTGACAATGTCCACAAGAGGGCATATTTATGTCATGAATGCTGCCTGACTGAAGCATATATTTTATAGATTGATCCTATTCCTTTGCTTCTTTTTCATTCCTTTAGGGATCACGAGCTTTGATTTATTGGGAGACTTTGGTCGGTACAACTGGCTTGGGAACTTCTACATCGTCTTCCTTTATAATATGCTGTTTGCTGGTCTCACCTCTGCCTCGCTGACAAAGACGGTCACCTGGGCAGTACAGAGAGAGCTCATCCGAGCCTTTGGTAAGTCGACTTTCATCCCTTATATTCAAGTGAAATGTATTTTTCATTTGTTTTTACTGTATGTGAGGCTTTACTGTGCTGAAATTCATTGCACTTTGATAGCTGTATCATAAGTCCCCCCACCTTTGGCCCCATTTCCCGACGGGCTGGTCTCTCTTCCTTAGATAGAAAGAATACAATTCTTTCAGGAAATGGTAAAGGGACAAGAGGAGAGTCAGGTCCCCTTGGGGACCTTCAGGCACACCGCCCTAGACCCCTCACAGTACACACACCCTCTAAACCTCCACCCAACACAAACAAAAACTTGGAGCATGGGCACGCCAAATGCACACACATACCGAGTCCCCTTCCTCACAGGTCAGATAGCATCTCTGCACCATGGTAGTTCTCCTGCAGTTTCCCGTTGCCTCACAACTTACTGGTATTTAGTGATTAATAGACTTTCATTTGACCTAAAACGGTAGTTTTCTTAGCTTTGCAATCTTAGAGCTCTACTTTGTCATTGTGTATAATGTTAAGGTCAGGATTTGTTTTCTTTCTTTGCTTGCAGGACTCCACCGGCTGCCCTTAACTGTGTCACGCTCCACCGTCCCCTTTAGACTTCTCCTGGCTAGTGGACTTTCAAAAATCCAGTGACCTTTTTCCTCCTCATTTATTGCCTTTCCTAACCTTTACAAACTGAGCCACTGCAAGCATGCACCTGTTGGATTAAAGGCATTGGCAGTTGGTGAAGGCTGTGACTGGTCGGTGCGTGGTTTGGCCTTCCTGAGCCAAGAGACGGGTGAAAGTGGCAAGTTTGTCTACTGGAACACAGCTTGTTACCAACGTATCGGGGTCCAAGTCTGTACTGCTTTTTGACTGTAAGTACTGGAGCAATCAGCTGAGTCATGATGGGTGTGACGGGTGTAAAGGGAATCAAGCCATTTTAGGCAATGCTGCCATTGTGAACAACGCAATAACCGCCCCGGCAAATCTGATGCCTTTTATAAAAAGAGGATCCTTGGACAGCAGTTGTTTTGTTGACACATGTGAAAGTCAGCAGTTATTTTAAAATATTACACAGTTGCTATGACATAATATCCTCTTCCTTCTTCGGGTTCACTGAGTCCTCGCTCTTTCTGTGTGGCTCCTGCACACTTTCCTCATACGTTGTACTACTTTTGTTAAGATTGGGAATCTTCCATGTGTTTTGTGGTCTAGTGTCACTTTGGGTAATAAGTAGAAGTTTGTGGGAACAACGACACTCAGCGCTTTAGTTGTCTGTGGGTCTGACGGTTACATAGGGAATATGTGATCAGTGTGACATTGCTGGAGCAGATTTTCAACCACAGTTTACAGGAAGACTATAAGAATTTTCTGATATAATTGAATATCAAGCAGGATTTTTAGACAACGGCATGTCTATTGAGAGTGAGGATAAGTCAGCGATTTCCTGACTTTTGTGATATTTTTAAACGCCATGTGACACTCATTTCGAGAAACTTCTGCCTTAGACAATCAAACTGTGAGTCATTTAAAATTTCTTCGGGCAAGTGCAATATCCTATATGCAAAATCACACTTTAACTTTGCCAAAAGTAATTTTTGATGTTCCTTATATTTTCTTTTTCGTTGTTTTAGTAGGTTGTTTTCTCATAACAAAAAAGTCCATAAAATCAGCATTATCTCATCTTCCGTTTGTTTGTGGTGATTTTTTTGTCACCGTTTACTATCGCTGCTGTATCAGCAGGTTATTTTCTGTTGGTTTGACCAGCAGGGGACAGTGTTAAAGTGTTAAATCCTTTCCCAAACTCTGTTGTGTCATATGCTCTGGTTTGATATAGTACACATTATATATGGAACACAGAGTTTACCCATTTTATTAGCTTTTTTTATGGATTTTTGTAACAGGAGGTTTATAATGTGGTGTTTTTATTATTTATGGGCATTTGGGGATTCATACTTTTACATTTTGTTTAAACAGTAAAAGATGGTGATTGCGATGTGTTTTGAACAAAAAAATATTTGAAGTTATAAAAAAATTGAAAAAAGTTTACTTTTTAACTGCTCTGGAGTTTTTCACAATTTCTTAACAGATTTTTTAAAACATTGTTTCACAGTGTTATGAGCAGAAAAACAATAAAGATATGTTTGAGTTTGAACTTCTTTGTGTCTTTTTGGGTACTCATCATACTTCCCTTTTACTGTAAGTCATTTCTTTGATGCTGTAACATGTACTAAAAAGTAGCAAGACTGAACAATTTGCCATGTCCTGTGGTGTGTGCGTGTGTGTGTGTATGTGTGTGTGTGTGTGTCTGGTAAGGTCATCTGTCCTCTTTGTCCCTCCACCCTTTTTGTTGCACTTCTTTAATCAGCAGCAGAAGAAAGCCATATTTTGGCCTGTCTGTCAGCAATGTCCACCCACGACGCCACTACAGCCGTGGCCCACGCTTTCCCTGCTTCGATGCAAATGCCAGATAAAAACTCTGCAAATCAGGAGAAGGGACATTCACTCCTTGACATCCCCACCACCCACCTTCTGCCTCCTTTCTTCAATTCCTTTTCCTTGCCTATTGTTCATTTCCCTTTTTTTTTCCTCCTTTCTTTCCCTTTCTTTCTGAAGTCAAGAAAGCCCCGGCTCTGATTAATTTCTCCCTCTTGATTTTTGTTTGCATTTCTTGTTTTGCTTTGTTGGATGTTTTAATTAAGCTTATTTGGTTTAGCTTTTGTTTTGTGCTGCACTTCCTTGTACTGAAAGGAAATTAACCTGAATGTTGCTGGAACATTAGTGGCACATCTGGAGGCTGGTAACCCTCAAAGGAAGTGACATATACGTGAAATATAAGGTGTTTATGGCAGAGATTTTATTTTTTGTGTGTGTGTGATTAACTTAAAAGGTGATTCAAAGGCCCAAAAACATCCCAAGAAATGCAGGTAGCTTCATATGTATTAATAGATTGTTTTGCTTAAAAATAAAAACTAGCTTTGGTTTGTGCCAGTGCATGGAGGGCTGTTGTCTATTCTTTGCCACTGAAACTCTGTCGACACGACCTGTTGCAGCCCACAGAGATTGGGCGCATTTGAGGCCAGTGATGGATTCAATGCTTTTTTATATTTACAAAAAATATTAGAGAATGAATTCTGCATCTCAGCTTAATTTCATTTTGTTATGGAATTTTTTTTCACTTGAGCTGCTGTTGAAAAATGATGTATCCTGGCATTTAGTTGATGCTACTACATCGCCTTTTTCTGCAGTATAAAGGTTAAACGCAGTTCAGTAAGTGTCTCAGCTGTCCCTCTGGGTAATGCACTCCACTGGACTAGATGTCGGGCATATCGGGGACAAGGCGGGAAACTGGCAGCTTGTAATGGGATGCGATAGCCTATCTTTATTGTCAAAACATAAGAATGAAGGGGGGAAAAAGATGCAGATTAGCTTTCCTGACAGTCAGCTATTTGAAGTTTGTGCCAAAGTGCATTAAGGGCTGTTATTCCCGCTTTTCTACACTTGCAAATACAGAATCGCTCAGGAAAAGGCGAGACTTACTTGCTAATCAACTGATAATGGGCTTCAGTGGCCATTTGCAACGGCTGCCCGCCATCCTGCGTGCACACTCACGGCACACTTGCTTCACACAGTGGACCGACGCAGGCCTTTGTTTTGTTGGGTAACGGAGAGTCGGGCGCAGATGTAATACCACAGCTGAATTCTGAGCGCTGTTAAATATATGTAGCCTAGTCTGCACAATGTCTTTTATTTTTTGGGTCAGGTTTGCACAGCAAGGTATATCCTATCTGACCTTTGACCTGTTTGTCTGCGGCGAGGAAGTTCCAACCCTCTCACTCTATTGTCCAATTCAACCGAGCATCGTCTCGAGTTCAGCCCTTTACCTTCACAAATCAAGCTGTGCAAAGCATGCGTAACTATGTGCAGAGCACCCTCATGTACACATTTTTCACAGCGACGGATTCAGCACAACGAGACGAGGCATAACGGCTGTGCTTTCATCTAACCCATGACTCTAATACAGTAGCCAAGAATCATCCAGCGTGCGCAGCCACATCAGAACGTACCACCCTGCCTCTTCCTGCACTGATAACACGGTGAGAGACGGTGGAGTGGGTGGTGCAGCTGTGGGCTTCGTGTAAGGATGTGTGTGTGTATGAATAAGTGTTTGGAAGTAAGAAGGAAGGTAGTTAATGGTAGTTCCTTGACTTTTCTTCCCCGCTCTAAACCCTTAATGGCATCCATGAGAGGAAGAGAATCCTGTGGACTGTCATTTCAGGCACTTAAAATGTCAGAGTCAGCATCGTTTAAAAACGGGCTTTCTATATGTATTTATACACGACACGTTTCCAGAAAACGTCAGAAGATTATTGAAAATAAAAAAAGCAATGTAAAATATGCAGTTTGTTCATTTGTTTATATTTACTAACAATACTGGCCTCAAATGTAAACACAAGGATTTTCTGTTTTAGTGTAAATGAAAACGTGCTGTATGTTGACTGCAATGCACTCATCAAATTGATAAGAAATTCTGGAAATTTAATCAGAAGATTAACTGGTGACAATGTCAAGATTGGGTATAAAAGGTGTGTTTCCTAAAGGCTTAGTCTTTCCAAGAAAAATTGGGCTGGGCATCACATCTTCATGCTGTTCTCTGTCAGAGAATCAAACAAACAAAAATCTCATTCCTGTATTTCTAAATGTGAAACAGTGAACAGTTTATGTTTGCCATCTACGGTGAATAGTTTTTGAGGAAAAAATTAAGGATGTCTCGCAGGATGTCAGTGTGTAAAATCCATGTGCACAACACAGGAACCCTCAGGTGGAACTGCATGAGAAACCATCATGCCAGCATGATGATACAGCCACATGGGGAGTTTGGGAGAACCTTGGAAAATAACCGTCTCTCTCATCACAATGCTGCATCCAGAAATGTAATCTGACACCATTGTGTGAATTACTTTGAATTACCATTACTTTGCTACACAAGTGTATTTTTGAATTATTGGAAAGACATCTACTGCCATCAGGGCAATATATTTTCCAGGCAGCTCTGTAGTACTTTCATCAGGGCAATGCCAAACTTCATGCAGCCCAACTTAAAGCAGCTTGGCTTCATGGAAAAAGTGAATTCTTACCAGGCCGGCCTGCGGCCCAGATCTGTCTCCTGCTGAAAATGTACAGAAAATCAAATAAAACTGCATGAGCTGCTATTCTTAAAACAACATAATTACATTAAAGTATGAGGGGATTTTTTTTAGATATATAGGCCTATACATCTATCTAATTATTGGGTTGGTTAGACAGTTTCAAAATCTAAATTCTAATCTTCAAATAAATAAAACTGGTCAGCAAACATATTGAGACTCTTTCTACAAACATTCACACAAAGGAACAGATTATACACTTTAGTTTTTGTTGATACTTTTCAAAAAATTTCTCAGCTTTTTCTAGAATTGGGATTTCACAAGTATATTAACTGTGCTTTTAGATGTCTGCTACTTGCCAGCTGAGCTACTTATTAGTTTCTGTAGGCCAGTTTGTGCAGATGAAGGAGAGCCGAACCTGCAGGTACATACAGGGTCTGTCCAGCTGCTCAGGTGAAAGAGAACAAAGCAGGGGAGACTAACCCAAGCAGGAAAGATCTCGTTTTCTGTGCTGTGGCTGAGCAGGAAACTAAACTATTCACCCAGCCATGTACTCCCATCCTGAAATGGGGGAGTAAAGTGCAAAGAGACAGGGGGAGGCAGGAGGATAGGGGCACCAAAATAAAAACTAATAATAATGACTTTATTTCCATGTCAAGCCCACAGATCTTTGCTTCCTTCCTTTCCCTTTCATGTTAGATGAAGATCATTGTTTCTCGTATGGCTTTAAAGAGAAACATTTGTGTGGGTAATTGTAGATATGAAAGTGTTTGTTGCTTTTTTTGATTGACTCATTCCCTGCATTTGTTATAAAGTCTGATATCTTTCATCTGTGCCGCTTTGGCCAGACTTGAACCTTCCTCCATGTTTACCATGAGGACAGGAAGATGCAGCTTCGCCTTGCTACCCCTCCCTACAACATCCTGGGATCATCTGGAAACTTCCCCAACATGAATGCCTTTGCATGGTCTGCATGGAGCTCAGTGACCTGCACTCCATCACTACACAAAATATTCACACACACAAAAAAAAACTGACATTTTTTTTAAAGCTGATCACTCACAACAAGCTATCAACACATAAAAATACTGCTGCAGGGCTGTTTATCTCTTAAAATTGACCATGTATGGTCACGCATGAGTTCTTATGTGTTCCAGGAAAGGACAGATAGCACGGTGACACGCTTTGACCTTTTATCCACCATTAATTTAAGCTTCCCTGTGTGATTATAGACGTCGCGCCCCAGAAGACACAATGATATCTCTCTTTTCTGCTCTTTCTTTGGCATTATCTGATACATTTTATGAGTCTCCCAGCTATTGTTCTGAGGTGGGTAAAAAATAATAACTTGACAGTTTGTCCGAGGGGTGTTTCCAGAGAAGAGGTCTTGGGGGTATCATGGAGTGGGAGGTTGGGGGGGATGGGGTCAAGCTGGCTCCTCAAACACAGGAAGGCACCACTAAGTCAAGGCTGGACACTTGTGCTCTCTCTTAGGGTCCTCACCTTCAACTCTGCCTATTAATAACAGTAATAGAGCACAAATGATGGGTGGGACAGAAAAGAAAAGTGACGCATGCAATTTAAAAGTAACTCACATACGTATGCTTTAAGGATCAAACTTTTTTTTATCTAACATCTCTCAAAAATATTAAAAAAATAGTCGTGTTTTGTTCAGTGGGACTACTTTTTTGTTTAACTTTGCAGTTCTAAACGCATCTGAAATGGTTGATGAGGTGCTGGGGATTAAGGTCATTGTGTTAACATCATATGTCCTTTGTATGGCTGAATTGGAGGCGTGTGCTGTCGCGGTGGGAGCGCGCAGAGGAAGGGAGGGCAATCTTGTCCGGACGCTAATAAGACCCAATGGCTGGCGCAAGGTGGCCAGGAGCGTTGACACGCGACAGAAGGCGGTGGACGAAGCAGAGGAGGATAAAAATTAAAATTAAAAGAAAAAAAAATCATCAGCGACATATGTGGATGTACAGAGACGATTAGAGCGCCACGGGGGCTTTCATAAGAGCTCCACACATTTAGGAACTGCCGGGCTTCTCGTGCGCGTCAGTTTGCGCACCTCTCTTCTAAAGGACCCGCGTGGGGAGAGTTGCGGTAAGTGAGCAGAGACAGAGAGCCGCAGAAATATCTGCGCCACCTGTGGAGGACGTAAGAAGATGACTCTCAGTTCACACCGGAGCCAGATGCTGAACCTTTTTCGCGGAAAGCTCTAAAGAGTTGTCACGTTTTCTTATTTTCAATAATTGATGCCAAATGGTCAGACAAATTATCTGACAACAAACGCTCCTAAAAATCCTCAAACAACAACAAAATATTTTTTGGGTTGGGAGGGGGTCCTAACTTCCTTTTTTTATTATCAAGGATGAATTTAATAACAAGAAGCAGCTACATGTTCCTTCTTACATGATTTGGAATGGACCAACATTTGGCAGTCATTCAGTTGTCTCACACCTGGAACTGGTCTATCACTGTAGGCACTGTGAGCTGCTGAGTCCTGCAAGTACCAATCCTCCCCAATGAAGCAGTTCTGGTGGGCCCGCCTGGCACACTTCAGCCTGCTTGTTGTGTGGGCCTGTGTGTGGCTGGTGCAGGGATGCGGGCCAGGTCCTGGCTATGGCATACGTCCCAAGCACAAGAAGCTCAAACCCATGCGCTACAAGGAGTTTTCCCCCAACCTTTCCGAAAACAACCTCGGAGCCAGTGGGAGAGCAGAGGGCGAGATCTCACGCAGCCATCCGCGCTTCCGTGAACTCGTCCACAACTTCAATCCAGACATTGTTTTCAAAGATGAGGAGAACACAGGCGCAGACCGCATCATGACTCGGGTGAGACTTGCTTGCTATGGTCGGACAGGCTGAATGGGCCAGTTAACTTCTGTGATAACTGGTTGCTGTTGCATGAGAACAAAGGCGCCAATCAGAAACCAGATTAGCTGTACACTGACTCAGGGATGCTCAATGTGTCTCTTCTGCAGGCCTAAACAATCCTCCGCCTGCATGATAAATCAAATACCCTTCCAGGAAGGTGCTGAATGCAAGTCACAGTTTAAACTTAACCAGTTCAAAATAGCTCACTGAAATCAAATCAAGTGAACTGATTGTTTGCTGAGCTCTACATTACCTGCTGTTTTTTTTCCCCACACATGTCTATGTTAGTTTTAACCAAACTCCCTTTCCTTTAGTTTTAGAGACAAGAAGATTATGATGTAAATCAAAACTACCTGGTAAGATACTGAACTCCCCAAAGGCTTTATAATTGAAAATGCATTTATTCTAATGACAGGAATTTAACAACTTTATGATCCAGATCATTTAAAGCCTGGTCAACAGTAGAGCAAAGCAAAACACACGAGACTGTGCTCTGGATGCTGCAGCCCTGTGTGCTTGTTTAGGATGTAAATCTGTGTTCCTTCACTTCCCAGAGTGATTGTATGTGATGGAAATCTGTGCTTGTGTATGTGTGCCCTCCTGATACCCAGTTTGAGTGTGGTTATGTGTGCATGTGCCCCCTTTTTTAGCCCAGATGTGAAAGACACTCTTTGTGTGCCATTTGGAGACTCGGAAAGGTCGCCTATACAAAATTCCCGCCTGCTGAAGTAATGGCACCGTTGGAAAAGCGACTATTGTGGTTGTGACAATGAAACGCCTCTCTTCAATGGCATTGCGAGAGAAATGTACCCAGTTTGTTTTCTGCCCCTCACTCTTTCTCACTCTCGCTGTCACATTCCCATGTCCGTGCCCATACATTCTTCCCCTCTGCCCTCCTCTTTCGTCTCAGCCTCGCCCCTCCTCTCCACCGCTTTCTTCTCACCCAACTCCTGCTCACACATCTTTTTCTGCTTCTTTCTCTCCCTCCCTTAGCTATACTGTCTTTCTTGTTCAAGTAACAAGATAAAGTTTGTACAGTTAACTTAGGGCCACAAAATCTTCCTCCTCACAAGTGACGAGTGAATATGCATCACAAGAGATGGCGATGAATGTATCACCTCGGATGCTGTCGTCATAATTCTTTTCAGGCCGCTGTCTTGCGACAATGCTGACACAGTCTGTAACATTATGGCCCACGGGGGTGTTAAGAGTCACTCTGCGCATATTTGATCAAATGTCTCAGGGGTGAAAATGAGTAACACAAGCCTGGAACAATCTGGAAAGGCAGAGAATGGCCTTGATTATTCTGTCACCCTGTTGAAAAGGCCAAAGAATGCACCAAACTGGATACAGTAGGTTTGTTCTTGCATTCTGATTGTTTGAACAAGGTTGAGATGGCCTTTAGTCGAGAAGAGGAAGAATTGTGTGGTGATGCCAGCTGACAAACAGTCATAACCTGGGTGCCAAAGACAGTGTTGAAGTAATGGAAATGTCTTTTTTAAGGTAGCACAGGGACCAGTTGGTACAATCAAAGACTACACATGCAGTCTCAGTCAGTTCCACTGCTGCTGTTAGTGCGACATTATCAGTACCTGTCACTTGCACCAGAATTTTGCACAAAAACAGCCCTTTGCATAGCAAATACCGAGGAGAGAGGGACCAAAATTAAAGATAATATCTTAGACAAACAGAAAAATTAAGAGAACTGTTCTTAGATTAAACATTTTATCAAAGCACAAAAACAAAAGAAAATATTACAATACAACACACCTTGCACTCTTTTTTACCAGCAACTCAACATTTCCCGTACTGGTATGAATCAGTGAATTTAAGAAATGGCAGAAACTCAAATATGCCTCTGTGACTTCACATGTCTTCTGGTAATCACACCTCTTTGTTTAATTGTGTTGGTGTGCTTGCTGCAGCAAGGACTTCACTCTAGAAAATAATTTGTCTCACAACATACAGCATGTGCTGCTGTACTGTGGTTGTTGTGCTTGGTTGCAACCTGGATATGATCTGTTTTAGTCTTTAATCATTAAAACATGCTGAAATAAATAATCGTATCCTACGAGGGTCATACCACAGCTCATACTTGATTTTCAAAGCTGCTGTGTTTTTTGGTGTTACTGTTAATTGACTAATAATAGCTTCAATATACATGTGTAACTTCCAAAGATCTGATTTTGTACACTGTACAATATATTTTTCATCCTAACAGATAAATGAGTGTCTGAAGCCAATGCATTTCTGGACTGTGATATGTACTCAGTCATATATTTCTGATCACCTCATATTGTCCAACACACCAGCCTGCAAATTAGTTACATGTGCTCCACAGTGAATCCTCCCCATCTGTCTTACTCTGTTCTAGCGTTGTAAGGACTGTTTGAACAGGTTGGCCATTGCAGTGATGAACCAGTGGCCAGGAGTACGCTTGCGTGTCACAGAAGCCTGGGACGAAGATGGAAACCACCCTCAAGGGTCTCTGCACTATGAAGGCCGGGCTGTGGATATAACCACTGATGACAAAGAAACAAAGAAGTACGGCCTCCTAGCCCAGCTAGCTGTGGAGGCAGGTTTTGACTGGGTCCACTATGAGACCAGACATCGCATCCACTGCTCAGTAAAATCCGGTAAGTTTACTAATGGAGTTTTCATAGAGAATTACACTGTGAAATTATATTAGTCCTTTTTGGCTTTTGCTTCCGATCCTTCTGCAGATAACTCGGTTACTGTGGAGCGAGGCGGCTGTTTCCCAGGCTGGGCCCAGGTGACTGTTGCTGGAGGGAGGCAGAAGACTCTGTCATCACTGACTCCAGGTGACAGGATCATGGCTCTGTCTGAGACAGGCCAGATCGTGTATAGCCAAGTCCTCTTGTTTCTGCACCGGGAACAAGAAAGCTGGTCTACTTTTCTGTCTCTGGAGACAGAAGATGGCAACACATTGTCCCTCACTCCAGATCATTTGGTTTTCTTAGCCTCCAACTGCGGAAATGATATCAGAGAGTACCAGGCTCAGTTTGCCAGCAGAGCCAAAACAGGGGACTGCGTCCTCATCAGTGCAGCGGGGGGTCAGGCACAGCCGTCTCAGATCATCTCCGTTTCAGTAGAAGTGAGTGAGGGCGTGTATGCACCGCTGACAGAAGCAGGAACTTTGTTTGTTGATGGGGTGCTTGCCTCTAGCTATGCTGTGGTGGAGGACCACAGACTCGCACATGGTGCATTTGGACCTCTGCGACTTATCTACTCATTGCACCAGCTACTCAGCGAGGAGAAGGCAAAAGAAGAGCAGCCCATTGACTCTCAGAGAGTTTACGCTGAGACTGCGACACATTTTAGCACTTTGACCGCAAAGGACAAAGCAGGTATATATATAAATAATGACATGATATACAAACAAGGCAATTTAAGTGAGCCTCTCAGGATGAAATATCAGGAGAAGCACTCATTTCGGGGGTGGTTATCAGATGTTCACTGGTATGCTAGATTACTGTATGGATTTGCGTGCGTCTTTTTAGATGCTGACTTGTTTTATCCTTAGAAGTATAAAGCAACACCTATAATAAATCCCGCCACAGGCCAACTGTGACACATCTACAATTAACTCTCCTTTTAAAGAAATAAGAAAAAACAAACACTGGAATGTTGTTTTTTTAATGCT
>JBBDHI010000014.1:12664795-12695754 GCA_037177115.1 Craterocephalus stercusmuscarum
TTGTTTTTTTTAACGCTATTGTTTTATTCTAACTACTGTAACAATAAACATAACAACACTGACACTGTAAAAAAAAAGATTTGAAAAAGGAAACGGTCAGTATGATCAACAAGGTTTAAACCACAATAACTGTATCATGGTCGATTTGTACATCTGCCGTTTCTTTTAAGAATTTAGAAATATATATTATAAATATTCTAATAATATAGGAATGAATTACCTGAACAACAGAATCTTTATTTTTGTACTTTATGAATCATAATATATATACATGTTACATTCTATTATAATAGTTCCACTACCTGTATTGTATGCACTGACTTGGTGTCACGTCATAAAACAAATAAAAATGTCATTTTATGAAGCAACACTACTCTTTTTCTTTATCTCTGGTGAAATTACCTGTTAGGATCATTTTACTGTTGTGTTATAAAATAGACTGGTCATGTACAAAAGATCTTTCTGGGCCCTACAGTTAAGCTTAATGTATGTTGGAATGTGCAGCCTTTGTGGAAATCTAGGTGGCTGACTGGTTAATGAAAAGCCAAGATGTACTTAATATTCCTCACGCTGTGCCACCACTTTAACATGATCGCAGACCCTTGTCACGTCAGTAATATAAGTAGAAACAGTTTCATGTAAACAGTGTCGTTTGGAAAATGCTGTGTCTTTCATTCCACCTTGTATTTTCTTTTCATTTCCATCCATTTATGCACCATGATACTCATGAACTGTAAAGAGCATGAGAAACTTCACTGTTATTATGAAGGACCCATTTTAAATTAGATTAAAAATATTCAGTAATGTGGGGTTATACCTCCCCCTTGTGGTGAAACCACATACACATGGATCAACCTCTAAATTCCCTTAAACATCCAACCATTTCCAATCCCCAGGGCGCCCCTGTGAATGAAATGCCTGCTTATTCCATTCCCAGGGCTGTGGGGTTGAAACCTTAAACATTATGCTGAAAATTAAAATGAATACTTTTAGCTGAAGAGACACTGATCTTAATTATTTTACCGTCCAATTTAGAGTTAGAAATTGTTGTCTATTAAAACCTAAGAGCAATGATAAGTTAAATTGTATGTTTTTTTCCCTTAAAAGGATGTCTTATTCGGAACGGTGTGCAATCCTCATTGCAGCTGGCTCAGGTTCAAGTCCCGGCCTGGGACCCTTTGCTGCATGTCAGTCCCCTCTTTCTACTGACCCCTTTCATGTCACTCTACTGTGACATGAAAGCCACTAGAGCATTTTAACAGATGTTCAGTAGGGTATATCTATAAAATAAAATAAAAAGAATAAAATAAAATAAAAATAATTCTTCTCATTTATGTTCTGCTATAAACATCTGTGAAGGTATTCCAGGGGATTATCCTTGAAACACAGAAGCCAGATGGGAGAGCACTGGCTTTTCTTACTGGCCAATAGGAACAGTCTGGTGTCCTAATACCACCCTCTATTTACATCCATCAGCCAATCATTTGCCATCTTTTAACTGCCCCCCCTCAACCAAAAAAAAAAAAAAAACTAATCCAATTTTCCTAAAGCTGAATGGGGAGAAAACTAATCCAGACAGTGGGACCAGTAATAACCTATTTTCAAAATGAAAACACACTCAGCCAACATTCAGATGAAGAGAAACTAAAACTTTGGCTGATTGACTGAGGTTTCATTTTCATTCTGCTTGCAAATTAAACCTCTATTACAGATTGAAAGCAATAACCTGTATCACAGTTTACTTTGATCTTTTTTATTTGTTTATTTAATGTTTCTCTAAATGCAGGAAATGCAACATGGATTAGTTTGAATGTAGGTGGGGAAAAACAACAAAAAACATTACTGGACATTTTTGCAAACAATAAAACAAATTGCCTCACATCCACAGGATCAGCATTTTCAGTTTGGCATATACTGCTTAAATGAAAATGGCTGCCGTCCACCATACATTTATCTTCTCCCGCAGGAAGACTGAATGTATAGTTTGTTTGTTTGTCTATTTGTTTGCAGGATTACACGGTTAGGAACTGCATGGCCCAACTTAGAAAATCCTTTTACTTATGATGGTGGACCAGATGTTGATATGGATTTAGATTTTTTTGTTGTTCAATTCAGCCTCAATAAAGGTAATACAATCTATGCATCCCATTGTTTTCATTTGTTGTTGTATTTTTTAATGGAAAACACTCATCAAATATGAATACAGTTACTGGTTTAAACCAAGGTTAAAATAGGTGCATATTAATTGTAGTGTTAATTGTAAAGTACACAGTAATGGTAAATCACATCCTTGAACAAAACCATGTTGTTTCATGTCAAACTCTCAAGACATCTTCTCTATTTCTGCTTTAGTTCATATAACTAAACATAATCATAAAAAAAGAGTCAAGTGAAGCAGAGTCAAATTAAGATCACCTTCCTGTAGCACAGTCCATTGCAGTGTGCTTATTAAAAGGTAGTAAAGTTGATGAATATTGCAAGTGTTTGGGACTTTTAATACAGGCTCTTCTCTCTACAGTTACTTCAATGAACATTTGAGTGCTCCTCTGTAAGGCATGTCAGTAGCTGATGTGGATTAACCTGTGACCTTATCACAAAGGGACAGGCTGTTACCCAGCCTCATTTTCTGTAAGTTCACGGGATCATCTCAATGACATTAGAGCTTTAATGCATACAGCCTCAGGCCCTTGGATTTTTGAGTGTATGTTTGTGGGGGAGCAGGGGGAGGCTGATGTCATATGGGTCAACTGCAGAACTAAGAAGTATAGGTATAAATAGAGGTATGCAAGCTATGACAGTGCAGATTGTATACAGTATGAAATAAATATTTACATTTGCAGAACTTGAGTTGCACCACACTCTATAAGAGCAAATAAAATCATTTTATCTGTACATTTGTGAGAGATAACTTATTGGCTGTTGTGCAACATCCACTTGCACGCTAAGATGCATATATATAGTATTTGAGTGTGCAGGTGTCTAAATTTACATGAACTTCTCCTTCACATGCCATTCACACTTCTGTAATTTCCACACAGTGATAAGACTGCAAATAGATAAAGAAAGCCAACAACTCTGCTCCTTATTCTGACCTTAGTGCCCTTTACCAGATTTACATTAGCAGAAAATAAGGGTCCGAATTACTTCAAGATGAATGGACATAATTTAAAGCTTGCAATATTTATTGTCCATGTGACCGAGTTTAATTTGATCATAATCATTAAAGTGTATGATCAAAAACATGGTTACAAATTACTTGCATCACGAATCGTCTCAAATTCTTGCTCGGTGAAGCTGATAAAAACAAGAACATAAAATCAAGAAATCCTATCTGCGGCTGAGTGCGGACAAATAAAAAATCCAAGATATATTTATTATTATCAAAATGAACATGAACCGAGTAATAATTCATTCAAGCTTTTTATTGTTTTAAAAATATTCAAACCACTCATGCAGGCATGTCAGTGTAGTTGTGGTGTTACAATAATAACAATCTAATGAAAAATGGCTTCCCTGGATCTGAAAATCTAATGACCTAATATCTAATATCCACCATATTTCAGTGGCCGCGCTCCCTTGATTAAAATCGAATGTGTGCTAAATTGTTAGTAAAACACAGTGCTGTTCGACGATAAGCTTTAGTTGAAACGCATGATGATGATAAAACTTATTTTTTTCCTCGTTCATTTGCACGAATTAATTTTATTGACGTAGTTGTTTATAACCTAGCACAACTAGCAGCGGTTAGCCACTTAGCGGAACAGTCTTTTGGGGACGCAACGCAGTTTACCGAAGTGAAGAAGAGATGCTATTGACCCATACAAGGGTACCCATACAAAGTTGAGCTGCAATTTTAGATAGACAGAAATCTGTAGTCGACTAAAACTAATAGAAAAATATATTTTCTGGCGTGTCAACAAAGTTTAGGGCTGTAGTTTCCGGGTACACAATTTTGTGCAAACTTGCTTTAACGACCTCGAGAGCGAGATTCCAGAACAGAGAAGCGCTAGCCAATGCTAGCCTTCAAGCTACACTAACAAGCAGAGAGCAACTGCACGAAACCGGGGAATATTTTGCGGGACAGGCCGAAGACTTGTGTTCGTGCTGAACACTTCCCTGGCAGCATACGGCCACTCGACACAACACTCCACTTGGTGGTTAGCTAGGTAACATCAGCGTTATCCATCTGGTTGAGCAGCTAACGCAGCCTGCCTTCCGCCGACGTGCACTTCCCCCACTCTTACAGCAGCCGGCTAGCCACAGCGCTAGTCCGGTACATAAAATGAAGCGACCATCAGCATTTTTGGACGCTGTATGGCTCTTTGGATTTTGCTGATGCACGAGGAGACGATATTGTTTTTGTGAGGTGAGATATTTCAGTTGTAACCTTTTAGAACTTCTTGCAACATACACACTAAAAGACACCAGCCCTGACCTTAGACCGGGTGTTAGCTCTGTGTTCGGTAGCATTTAGCTGCCTGCTTGGACCTGATGGTACTATCTAATTGCTGGAGAGCTAGCTATGTCACCTGGGTGCTCATGTTAGGTTTTGCTACGCTAGAAATAGCCACATTTTTATTGTAGGAACAAGCTATCTGGCATGTTGTTAAAGTATTGTGATATTTTTTCTCACAATCTTGTCTCTTTGGTAGACTTTTTGGCAGTGCTATCATTTGTAGCTTTTAGCTTTCAGTATCAGATTGTCGCCAGTGACATGGGCATGGCTATTTGCTGGATAAAACCAACCCTTTGAAGTCGATGTTTACATTGAGAAATAGTGCTTGGCGCTGTAATTATACAACTACAAAATCCCAGTACCATTTACAATAGTGCTACAAAACATCACGACGACTTCTGATCAACATTACAAACAGAAAACAAACATGATCATTGTGAAGTTGAAACATTAACTAAGATGTTGAGAGTTAGCCATCGTGCCATCACTTTTGCTTTGGACAACTGAATAGCACAAGCATGTTTGGTACCACATCAACTGTGTAGTAATGACACTTAATTGTTTTGGAACTTGTTCTTGATATAAGCACGTTGCTGAGAAAATAATGTGGTTCAAGAGAGGCTGTCGTCGAGTATTATATCTGATGATAACGGAGATTTAATGTTATACATTTCTAATGAGATTTTGCCCAGCGGCTCAAATGCATTCGACGGTTGTGTGTGATTTAGTAATAATGTTGGTTGTTAAAACTTTGCAGTCCTGTGCGTTGTGTAAAGTATTTACATGGGATTAATGGATGTAGCGTCAATAATGCATTAACCAAGAAATTACTGATAGTATCCTGTTTTTGACTTTTGGATTGATGAGTTGTGTTAAGCCATATCTGATGTTTGTTTTTATTTTGCTTATTGTACTTTTGGGTCTTAAAGCAGCTCTTTTAAGTTGTGTTTACTGCCTCCTTCTGGTTTTAATCGTCCACTTTTACGGTCTTGCCATTACTCTGGTTGCAGTTAGAAAACTGAATGGCTCTTATTTTCCTCATACACCTTTCCCCTCCTCACATTTCTTGCATGAATTGTGAGCATCTTCATGATATACATGATATATATATATTATTTAATTATTATAGGTTTTATTAAATTAACTGCACTATAATGTATGATTCTTATGATATAAACTGGATCAATGCGGATATCGTGAGCATTTTATGTTTGTGATGGCTTTTT
The DNA here is from genome assembly GCA_037177115.1 of Craterocephalus stercusmuscarum. Classification (NCBI taxonomy): domain Eukaryota; kingdom Metazoa; phylum Chordata; class Actinopteri; order Atheriniformes; family Atherinidae; genus Craterocephalus; species Craterocephalus stercusmuscarum. The sequence continues at coordinate 12,670,478 of JBBDHI010000014.1, forward strand.
CTTAACCATGGATCCCACAGTTTCATAAGTTGCGTTATTTTTTCTTCCATTAGCGTAATTGTTTTATTTCCCCATTTCAGAAGGGCAGCATTTACACCAATCTCTTTCCTAACTTATCTTTTTCTTTTTTTCTCGTGTGGCATACTGTACTATAGGTGCTACTAAATCTGCTCACGTTCACGTTTTAGAGAATCGAAAAGGAAACACCGCAAAATGTGTGTGAGTGTCTGTGTGGGGGGATGAGCTCACAGGAAGTTTTTAAAGTGACTCTTGAAACAATTGTTTTGTAATTCTTAAAAGACAGGCAGTCATTATGGATCACTATTTTGAAAGAGGTCGTTGTATTAACGGTGGTTTGGGTCAAATTTAAAGAACACACTGTCACTGCCTGCTCTTTTTCTTTTTTGTAGTGGTAATTCACGATCATAGATGAATGCAATGTCGACAGTAAAGCACCATACGTGCCATGCAAATCGAAACCTACCGACTTTCTAAAGATATTGACTGTTAAACTGCCTTAAATCAATTAGTCAAAGAAGTCATCCTGTCACTATATATTATCTGGATAATATCGAGGCAACCGATCATTGTTTGACAGCATATTCTTTATGGCGTGAATCTCATAGCGGAACTATGTGTGAGCGACAGGGATCTGCACGACAGGAGCCCCGCTGCAACAGGAAGCTCCACATACGGAAGTTGTATTTTCTTTGTGTATCCCGATTTGTGGTTGTTTTATTTAGCAAAACACCATTTTAGTTGTAACATTTAATGCTTTTTGTCCTTAGGACCGCAATCGACCTGGATTATGCATTGCATGGTAAATAAGTTGAATCGTTAAAACAATTTCTTACAGATCTGTCGGACGTAACCTTCGCGCTAATTTCATGAGTTTGCGTAAAGCTCAATTACAGTAGTACAAACGTTGTCAGATTTAGACGGAGTACCATAAAAAGTAAATATTTTGCGATTTTATTAAAATAGTTGCATATTTATGTCGTAGTTATGTTTAAAGGGCTTTTGGGATGATGGGGAACTTGTGCTGTGTTGTGCCACATTAAAAATAGTATATTTTTTTTCGAGATAAACGGTCGATATATTTATATGTTCAATCATGAACGGCTATGTTCTTTCACTCATTAATGTAATAAATATTGCACGTGTGTTTACGTTTTTACGAGTCATATATATGTGTATGAAATCTCACTGTCATATTAGATGTCATTTAAATTGGGGGAAAAAATTATTTAACCTTAATGGCATTGGCATTTGCCAGTTAAAACACTCATATTGTTCTCACAAATAAAATACCTTTGATAGACTTTTGTGCCCATGAGACACTTCAATAAATTGATGCCATGCATATTTTTTTATTTGTAGATCTCTGTCATAGAGGTCAAAATCAGCACGGGGAATGGACGAGCAGAAATCCAACTGCGAAGAGAATGACTCTGAATCAACGGGTAATGTATTTCATGTTCTGTGTGCAGTTTTTAGGAGAAACAAGATAGAAACACCCCTTTATTTGTAAGCTTTCCATCACTCCTTCTAATATGAAATTAAAATGTTTAAAATTAGGTCGTTTTAAATTCCTAATTTTTTGGGTCAAAAAGTTTTTTACATGTTTTTTTTCTCTCTCTACATGCCAGCTGATGACAGTGCCATTGCAGAGCAGCTTGTTTCCTCTGAGATAGAGTCCAAAGCTTCGTCTTCTGCTGAGGATAAGTCTTGTGTTAATGCAACCTCCTCCAGCAAGTCTCTGTGAGTTCTTCATTCACATTACAAAAGTTAAAGTGACAGTGGCTTTGAGGACAGAGAATTCAAATTACTTACAAAACTGTGCATTGTGTGAATATGACTGACCTTGATTTTGTAATACTACAGAGAAAGTTTCCGTGCCTGTGCGCTTTGTAACTGTGTGGAGCGGAGCTTGCATGGACAACGGGAACTGAGACACTTTGGGCCGTTTTCTGAGCAGCCAACCCTCAAGCCATCAGCTTCCCCACTGCCACAGCCTGGAAACGATGACCTGTCTTCCATTGGATTTTCTGACTCGTCTTGTCTGACACCTCTCTTTGATGACTCAGGTTAAACTCAAAACATGTTGCTATGATTTTTTAATTATAGGTTTGTGTGATAATTATTTTCACAAACTAATCTTTGTTTATATCTATTAATGTTTTTCTTGATTATATTCAATTAAAATGTTGTTGGATATTTCATTGATATTTGACTTTTCAATGAACAGGGGGATGTTGGGTTCACCACTGGTGCGCTGTGTGGTCAGAGGGAGTGAAGCAGACAGAAGATAAGGAGCTACAGAATGTGGATAAGGCCGTTATCTCAGGGACACAGCGGGTAAGTGTCCAGTCCATTGACTTGGTTTTAGTGATATAGAATGATAATAAAGAGATTTAAAGGTTCCTCCTTCAGACATCTTACTATTTTTTTGCTACTATTGGTTTGTATAGCTTTGCGAATATTGCAAAAGGCTGGGTGCAACCATACGATGCCACGCGGAGGGCTGTTCGCGCTTCTACCACTTCCCATGCTCGGCAGCCAGTGGATCCTTCCAGTCCATGAAGCAGTTAGTCCTCCTCTGTTCAGAGCACATAGAAAAAGCAAAAGAGTTGGGTAAGTGAACTAGGTGCAATTTCCAAAGTTGTGCTGTAATTATGGTTTGAGGCCTACAGCGTGATGCTTGTGCAACGGACACATTACAGAGAAGTCTAAAGTTAGTTTCCTGCTGTTTTGTCATTCCATTTTTTAATTATACCAGCTCATGTGTTTTGTTACAGCTGGTGAAGAGGCTTGGTGTGCAGTGTGTGACTCGGCAGGAGAGCTCACAGATTTGGTTTTCTGCACGGGCTGCGGCCTGCATTATCATGCAGCTTGTCTTGAAATTGGTGCCACGCCCATTCAGCGGGCAGGATGGCAGTGTCCAGACTGTAAAGTGTGCCAGACTTGCAGGTGAGATCATTTTTATTTAAATTGTTCCCTTACCTGAAATTCAGCTTTTGCCCTTAAGGCTGTACACAATTTTCACATTGTTAAAGATTTCAAAACTAACTTTTTTTTCCCCCTCTTTTCTTTATTTTGTTAGACAACCAGGGGAAGATTCCAAAATGTTGGTATGCGATGCTTGTGATAAGGGGTACCATACGTTCTGTCTTGAGCCAGCCATGGATTCTCTTCCTTCTGACCCTTGGAAATGCAGAGTAAGACAATTTTCAGTTATCACCTCAATTTCCAGCGATGCACCTTTTTAGAACCATGATGTAAACCAAAGCTCAGAGTTTTTATCAACACGTTAGATAATTATTTATTTATTTGTTTAACTTTCGTTGTTGATGAAGAAGATTGCTGCTAATTCTCATAATCTGCATTATGTCAGAGGTGTCGTGTATGCATGGAGTGTGGTGTCCGTGGAGTGGTGCTGTCAGGTTCGGCCCAATGGTTTGAGAACTACACTGTGTGCGAGGGATGCCAGCATCACCGCAGCACAGTGTGTTGTGTGTGCAGCAAAGCTGCAAACCCATCCATTGGTCTTCAGTGCTGCATCAACTGTCACAGGTTAGTTTACTGCGATGATTATTGTGACGTGCAGCTGTTTTTTATATGTATATACTTTTTTAAAAATATATTCACGATCCTTTAATTGTCTTAGATGGATGCACAGTGAATGTGCTTCAGCAGGGGAACTCCCAGAATCCAAGATTACTTGCCTGCTTTGCAAGGAAGATCAGCAGCAGCAGCCTCTTGTTAAAACACACACAGTGGAGATGCAGACTGGAGAGGAGAGGATAATCCAAGTTGATGCTGACATGGTGACAGAAAAGCAGGCAGATTTATCAGAGGTGACAACAGGGCACAAGGGCACATCAGAGATGGATCAGGCCGGAGATGAGCTTGAAAAAGAGATGCCTATGGACTTGGGTATGTCTGAACCGCACACAGCATAAGGCCAGGCTTTGTCCTGTATTTTTTAGAAACAGTGTAAAATTGGGTCTGAGTGTCCCAAAAAATTTTTTTGTTTGTTTTAGGTATGGAGTCTGTAGTTGCTCAGACAACTGACGTGGAGATGACCAAGGAGAGAGGAGAGGCCGCAACCAAAGGATTGGCTTGTGAAGCACCAGCTGCTTCACTTGTGTCCACAGGTGAACTCAGAGCACATTGTAGACTTACACATTTAAAGATAACCACATGGCAGTACTTTGTTTTGTGTTTTAACTAAAGATAGAAACCTCATTTTTATGATGCTCATAATCACTTATTCTTTAATCTCCCATATAGAGTGTGCAACATCAGAAAAGGGGGGCCCTTGTCTTCCTGCTGATGAAGAGAATGTAGAAGAAGCGGTCAGCCAGATGACTGAAGGTATCCTTTCCCGGGACGTCACAGCAGGGACACAGTCAGACAACAACCTTTTGGTAGAACCTACACCTGTGTCCCATAAACTCCTCGACAACATGGAGTCGGTGACAGGAGAAGATGCCCAAGAGGATTTTCCTTCAGTTATAAACGAACCATCACAACAGTCATTGAAGAGTGGATCTGATAAGATTATTTCAGAACCATTTCGGAAGGTTTCTTCTCTGTCTGTGAACAAAACAGGACCTTTGTCCATGGATGAAAAGCAGGAGATCGGGGGTCCTGACGTGGACCCTCCATCTCCTTCTACCAATTCTCTATCAGCTGACCCTCAAGAGACCCTCTCTGTTATAGACATGGAGGGGAGGTTACTTCCTCCTTCTGAAGAGGAGGATGAAGACGAGGATGATGAGCCAATTAAAGGCCATGCTAGGGACATACAACAGAAACTGCAAGAGGTTAAACCAGAATTGCTTCTGGATGAAATGTCCAACATGAGCCATGGAGATGAGAGTAGCAGTGGCTTCCTGGGCTCTCCAGGGGAACCTGATGCCCAACTCTCCATGGAGCTTGGCCTTGTGCCGTCTGGCCGCTCACACACAGACAACTTGCTCACTGAGACGGATGATTCGCTTCCCTTTGAGCTGCTTAGAAGTGACAGAGAAAAGGCAAAGCGCAGAGGATCCCCAGGCCGCTCAAGGGTCAAACAGGTTGGGAAACTGTGCAGTGTTTATACCTTTTACAAAAAATTACCTCGCCTTGTTTTAAAGGATTAGAAGACGACACTGTGTTGAATGTTTATGCCATGCAGGGGCGAAGCAGTAGTTTTCCTGGGAAGCGCAGACCTCGAGGAGGTGGTGGTGGAGGGAGAGGGCGTGGTGGGAGGTCACGCCTTAAAGCCATGGCCTCCTGCATTGATGCTTTCTTGGTGAGCTTTACGTACAACAAAGATTTTCTTTTTCTTGTTCATCTTGTATGATACATGGTAATATTGCAAATTTAGGTGATAATCAGTAATTTCTGTTTTTGTTATTACATAATTATGCAACTGTTGCCCCCTTCACAGCTAAGCATGACCTCAGACACTGGACTAAGTAAAGAGGAAGATGAGGAGGAAGATGACACAATGCAGAACACAGTGGTTCTTTTCTCAAATACAGATAAATTTGTCCTGCTCCAGGTACAGGTTTTTCTTGATCAGTTCAATTAATCTAATCTATTTGCTGTTCTAAGAGCAGCTGCTGCCATTGTTTTTAAAAATGCAATGCTAATGGACTAATTTTCCTCTCCTCTTTCAGGATATGTGTGTTGTCTGTGGTAGTTTTGGAAAGGGTATGGAGGGACAGTTGCTAGCTTGTGCTCAGTGTGCCCAGTGTTACCATCCTTACTGTGTAAACAGCAAGGTGAGAACAATGTTAAGCTTTGATCGTGTTTTCAAAACCATTTTATAAAAGCAAATAAATAAAATTGGATATTTTCTACAGATCACAAAGACGATGCTTCGTAAGGGCTGGCGATGTTTGGAATGTATTGTGTGTGAAGTCTGCGGAAAGGCCTCAGACCCTTCCCGTCTGCTGCTGTGTGATGACTGTGATGTCAGCTATCATACTTACTGCTTGGATCCACCCCTGCACACTGTACCAAAGGGTGGTTGGAAGTGCAAATGGTAAAAAAGTACTCTTTAAGTGCTCAATACTTCGTTCAGCCTTGTTGCTTTGAGTTGGGTCAAATGGAAATGAATGTGTAAATTTGCATGTTATGTAAAACACTGGAACACTGGCGTCTCTGCTCTGCATTAGTAATTCAGAAAGCTGTAGCTCAGGCTCTTGCTTCTGCAACATGAAAAAGAAAAAAGTGTATGACTCATAGGCATATTTTAGCTGCATATATGAAAAATGGCTCACCTCGTTTGTCCAGGTGTGTGTGCTGTGTCCAGTGTGGTTCCAGCTCACCCGGTTTCCACTGTGAGTGGCAGAATAACTACACTCACTGCGGCCCTTGTGCAAGCCTTGTTACCTGTCCGGTATGCCGAGAGAACTTCATGGAGGAGGAGCTGCTGCTGCAGTGTCAGTACTGCGATCGGTGGGTGCTGGTTCTCACAACTACAAAGACACACATCAGACACAGAAACTGAGGATATCTTGAGACTAGAACTGATTATGATAAGCAAGGAATGGATTATTTATGTATTATTTCCACATAAAATCCTATAAATTATTCTGTAACATCTTTTATTTGTTGAAGTGTTCATAGCTGGGTTTTTTGTGTGCGTGTCTGCAGATGGGTCCATGCTGTCTGTGAGAGTCTGTACACAGAGGATGAGGTAGAGCAAGCTTCTGATGAGGGCTTTGCATGCACATCCTGCACACCATATGTCCCAAAACCTGTGGGTAAGTCTGAATGACAGTACTCGACAACCAAAGATTGAAGCTGTATTTATAAAGCTATTATTGTATTGATGGAAAACCTGTCTTCACTATTTTCACTGTTTTTTGTCCTTCGTTCACAGTAGAGTCTGCCATTATGGCTTCAATAAAGATCAAAGAGCCAGGTTTGTGAATTTACTTATTAATGTTTCTTATCACAAGAGCATTGTTGTTGTTTTTTTTAGTTACATAGATTTTGAAATGTCTTCCCAGAACCGCAGTTCTACCGATTGGAGGGTGTGTGGCTGACAGAGTCAGGCATGTCCCTGCTTCGTAGCATCTCCATGTCTCCTCTGCACAAGAGACGGCAGCGTCGCTCTCGTCTCGGCACTTTGTGCAGTGAAGGTCCAGATGGAATGGATCTGAGGGATGTTGAAGGAGAGGGGGAGGAGGGAAAAGGTTGGCCCACTTTCTTTTCATTCATCAGTGGATGAAAAATCTTCAACGTTTTATCGGCCTTTCTGACTGTTGTTCTGTATAACTAGGCTGTGGGGAAGCCATGGAATGTGAATCCAAAATGGAGCCACCAGGAAGCCCTGACAGGGAAGGCTGTGAGAGAGATGCAGGAGCAGAGGGAGGTGTTGAAGGCATGGCTGACTGTGAGGGTCTTAAAGGGGGAGGAGAGGATATGGATGACAACAAAAAAAGGAAGCGGAAACCTTACAGGCCTGGTAAACCTCCCACACTGTCAAAATTTGAAAGATCTACAAATATTTTTTCTTTCACGTATTAAAGGTTGACATGTATGTGATTTACCATTTGTGTTAGGGATCGGAGGCTTCATGGTGCGGCAAAGGAAATGTCACACACGGATGAAGAAAGAATTTTTTGCCCAGCTGGCCGGAGAAACCACATTAGATGGTCAGCCAATAGAGCGAACGATTGAAGAAGGTTGGCAGCAACAGCCACTGTATCATTTAAGCTGAGAATTTGGTCATGGCTTAGTTGTCACAATATCTACCTTCTAAAAAATATGCAGTAACTGTTGGTGTTATGTCTTGAGCATTCTTGCATATATAAAAGTAAAAAACGATTTTGTCCATTTTGATCTTGTAAAATTCTGAAACTGAATTTTATGCCCGTGTATGTTTAGGACCCCACCCTGACACGGATAACATAATGGATCCTAAACCAGTGGAGGGTGAGGAACAGGCCAAAAAGCGGCGGGGTCGAAAGAAGAGCAAACTTGAGGACATGTTTCCAGCATATCTACAGGTTTCAATTCTTATAATTCCCAGGAAAACTGTTTTAGAAAATATCCAGTGATGTTAAATTCATTCAAACAACCCTTTAATTTCCTGCAGGAGGCCTTCTTTGGCAAGACACTAATAGACATGAGTAAGAAAGCTGTGATGGTAGCCCCAGGGCAGAGGCCAGGTGCTTGCCTTGTTCGACCTTCATTACCAGCGTCAACTGGGTTTAAAACCATTACCCCAGAGAGTAAGACCTCATTTAACCAGCGACACATTCAGCAAGTGTTTGTGGTATTTGTGGCGGAAAGGGTCAGTACAGTGACTGTTGTGCTTCTCTTATTAGCTGAGGCCAAGGATTCGGTGGTGGAAGGTAATTTTCCTCTCAAGCAAGAAGCGGGTGAGGCGCCCCAGGCTCAGGGAGACTGTGCAGGTAAGAGTAAATTCTAAAGCCGCCTTTTTTTTTTAATTGTCCTCAAGGAAGTTCCAGATTGACTGAAATCTTTTACAATTTTAGGAATTCCTGCACCATCTTCATCTGTAAAAGACCAGGTATTAACTGATCCTCATGACTCTGATGCAGAAAAAAGTGAAGGTAAGTATATTTGTATGTACACTATGCACACAAACTTAAGATGGTTGAAGCACTCAACATTTTTCTGTCTGGCAGGTCTTCCACAAGGAGTGGAGAATCAGGACTCTGAGCAGTTCTTCAGGAAAGTTCTTGGAGTACCAGATGGTTCATCTTTGGGGGGCATGAAGCCCATCATGGAGGGCAGTAAAGGAGAACTAAATAGCAGCGCTCTGCCGCAGAGAGCTGTCATCTCAGGTAGGTAAAACAAATGCCTGCAGATGATTCAATAAGGTAACTTATTGGCTTTTCATAAAAAATCTGTAAATTCTTTTTCCTATTTTTAAAGAGGATTTAGTATAAACATTTATTTTAATAATAGGACGTCTTTAATTAAAAAAAATAACAATTTATTTCTTTTCTCTGTTTTTTGAACAAGTATACAAGTGAAGTTAAAGAGACTCATTTTGGGATTTAAAACTGCTCTGTTTCAGGGTCCCTGCCCTCAGCTGGTATGATGGATGCTTTTCCTGGCCTCTCTCAGTCACCTTTCTTTGACATGCGGTGGGTACAAAACTAAATTGGTTATTGCAACTTATGTAGCAGTTTACATGATAAGGCTCTGACACAATACAGTATTTCTTTTTTAAAGAAGATACTTTTGTATTTTTTTTTATATTGACAGTTGTCCTTAAAGTTGACACACATTTGGGCGCTTAAATTTACAAATTATATGTTCTTGTGATATACAGGGACAGAGGAGGACTCTTCAGTCCAGATGGGGGTGAGGAGAGTCCATGGGCTACTCCTTCCACTCCAGCAACTCCTTCCTCCCCACCAACTCCCACAGAGGCAGAAGGTGACGGATTGTCCTACAACCAGCGCAGTCTCCAGCGCTGGGAAAAAGATGAGGAGCTGGGAGAGCTCTCAACCATTTCCCCTGTTCTTTATGCCAACACAAACTTTCCTACTCTTAAACAGGATTATCCAGGTTAGTGTAATAGAAATGGAATACACGCACATTCAAGTTCTTGTATGCTCCGTAATTTCAAAAGGAGGCTTTTGTTTCTTTTTTGGAGTAGTAGCTTAATGTTTTGTCTGTTACAGACTGGGCAAGTCGCTGTAAACAGATAATGAAGATCTGGAGGAAGGTGTCTGCTGCAGACAAGGTTCCATATCTGGTAGGTTCTCCTTTTTTTTATTGTGTGGCTATTTTATTTAAATAAAAAAGAAAGCTGGTACAGTTTTATTTTGCATCAATTATTTCTGAAAATGCAGCCATTGTTACCACTTTATCCTGCCTTCATTCATATTCTTCCTGGTTACATGTGCAATCATTCACTTGTATGCTAAAAAAGACTTCACAGAAATACTGATGAATGATGACTGAAACAAATGACATCATTAAAAATCCCTTCATGGTAAACTTGAAAATGTGTGTTTTTTTTTCTAATGTCTTCTGTAGCAAAAAGCCAAAGATAACCGAGCAGCTCAGAGGATCAATAAGGCACAGAAGGTGAGTTACAACACTAAAGGTCAATTTAAGACTTTTTAAGTTTGTTCATTCTTAACGTTTTAATGTTTTCGCCTTTTACAGCAGGCAGAGAGTCAGGTGTGCAGGCCAATCAAAACGGAGCCAGGCCGTGCAAAGGGAGAAAGGCCGAGCTTACATCTTCAGATTCCACCACATTCTTCAACGTCTGTTTCCTCCCAGCCGAGCTCTGCAGAGAGCCCATTTCCCTTTCCTCCAGATTCAGGATCATCCTCTGTCTTCTTCTCAGATGGACCCGTAAAAACTCCATTGTCAGCTGAAATAAGGACAGATCCCTTGGCCAAGCTTCCTCCTCAGTCACCCCATTCTCACTCGCATCCAACCACACCCTTCTCTCATGCTGGTGCCAGCCCTTTACAGGCCTCTTCCTCAGGTTTTTCTGCTTCCGGCCCACAGGGTCCTCCTCAGGGACGGCCAGCCAGTCTTGGCCCTTTCGACATGCAACCAGGAACTCCTGGAACCCCCAGACGGGCTCAGCAGGTTGACCCCTACTTCAGATCACAACTACAGCATCAACAGTGTCATCTACCACAATCACAGCAAGGCTCTCAGGAGTCCCTAGGACCTCCTGAAAGTCCCCTTTCAAGAGGTCCAGGGCCTGGGGAGTCACCAATCTTTTCACCACCCCACAGTACCCACTATGGAGACTCTTTCAGGACCCAACAGGGAATGGGACGGTCAGAATACGGCTCATCCCCCTCACCCTCTGCGCTAGCCTCTTCACCTGCGAGTACGGGCCAGTACAGGGCTGATGTGAGTGCACCTTCTCCACGTTCGGCTTCTGTTGGAAGACCTGAACTTTCCACTGGCTCCCCTGCAGGAATGCTGGAGTCAGGGGATGGTTTATTTAAGGCTCCTATGACACCTCGAATGCACCAAGGGGAGAGTGGGGCACTTCATCATGCTGCCTCCCCTAGCCACCTTTCCGATAGCTACAGGCAGTCTCCCTCCCACACTTTTTCTGACCCCCATGCTCATCCCCCGCTCACTCCCAGACCACAGTCGGGTGACAATTGTTCTCTTGGGCCCCAGAGAATTCCTGTAGCTCAACAGGATCATGGAATTCAGAGAGTGCCCTCTAGTCCACAGTCCCAGAGCAGCTCTCAGTCTCCCCACACTCCTGGTGGCCTGTCCAACGATGCTTACTCTGTCCAGTCTCCTGCTACCCCTCGCTTCCAATCCCCAGACCCTTGTTCTCAGCCACCATCAAGGCCGCAATCCAGAGACCCTTTTACTACTGTCCACAAACCCCCTCGCACTCCCTCACATGCTCCAGAGGGAACTGGAAACTACAAAACATCACCTCATCCTAACCAGCCACCTCCAGCGCACCTTACCAGCAGTTCCACAGGGGATCCTCTCTCTGGTAAACCATCAACAACCCCCGTTTTCAGCTGCAGCCCCACTACTGGAACCTTCCAAATAACCCAACAGCAGGCTCAGATGGCACACAGTCAGCCTCCGCAATCACAGCCACAACCTCAGTTAACACCAGGAGCCGACAGCCTTAGTTCCAGGTTGCTTCCTTCTTCTGGATCTCAAGAACTATCATCTGTTCATCCTCCGGACTTGTCTCATCAGCCATCGCTGCCAGGCACTCAAGAAATGTCTGACATCTCTGCAGTGCAGGACCCCTCATTAGTTGGACTTAGCCCATCTGAGCTGGAGAAACACAGACAGGTATCAAACATAACCACTGAACATGCAGGCTATGCATATTTAAAGTGTTTTGCTTGTCAGTGCTTCTTGTGTCTGTGTGAGTGCATGTATGATTATATGTTTTTTATTTTAGCGCCAGAGACTGAGGGAATTTTTGATCAGACAACAAATGCAGAGAAATTCCATCAGACAAGAGAAAGAGGCTGCTGCCGCTGCAGCCGCTGCTGCTGCTGGAAGTGCATCCCCTGGCTGGTCTGGAGGAGAGATGGGATCCTTTCAACATGACAAATCCCACAGAGCGCCTCCACCTTATCCACAGGTACACATTTGTAACATATGGCATCACATATAACATAACGTCTATCTCAGGACCAACAAAGAGGGAGAGCCACTCACACTCCAGGGTCCGAGGCTAAGGTTTTTTCCTACTTGCACTGCCGGACAAGTACTTCTCAAGTCTACCTGCCCCATCAAAATTCTTACTTGCCCTGCCTAAGAGGTCATGCAAACTTTTGCTCTTTCTAAATTAAATTTCCTATTAACTTTATACAATACTATACAACCTTCTTCCTTCAGAAAACAGTATTTATGTTATATGTCATTACATGGACATGCATTGAAAAACATGTTCACAAAAAACAATACAACTCCCAAATAAGGGGCCAGAAAGAAGTGTGTAAGTGTAGTACGTTACATCCTCCGTGCCCTGTCTGAACATGTGAGCCACCTGTTTAAAGTCCGTTCACAGTTAATTTCTCACACTGAAGGGCCTTCAATAGCCAAAAACATCAACTTGGCCAACATTTTAACAGATAGCTGGCTCCTCTAGTCAGATTTTATTTCATTGTACCGAAGCTAGATTGTTACAGAGAACACAACTGTTCTGTTGTCTCAACAATCATAACTTCCTGATTTAAATCAGGCTTTTACTGTGATTTAAGGGACAGATTAATGGCATGAATGAAACCATTTGAGCTCTTTTTGGCAATTATGTGCTTCACATCACATCATACAGGGTTTCCTCTACATTAATTTAGGAGTGATGCCCTGTCATTCCTAAAATCCAGCCGCCGCTGCTTAATTTTTTTAAATCGACGTGATAAGAGCGGATGATTCCCACTGCTGTTTCCTCACAGCACTGTAATCCTACTTCTGTAACGTCGGTCCTAACTAGCAGAACTCGGTGTTTCCTGGTGGAGCAGCTGCGGCAGCGCTTCACGCCTTCACTGAAGCTACATTACCGCTTCAGTGCTAATCTGCGTCCGAGCATCAAGACGAGGAGACGTCACACGTGCAAGTTGATGATGCCGCGGAGTTTGGAATGAAACTGCTAACCAACTGGAACGCGGCGCATGTTGGTCTGATGTGAATCGGTCATAAGGCTTTAAAGATATAAACGCCATAAATAAAAATAAGTATTTTTAGATGATCCGGTTCATCATTTCATGGGCATTGCACCCGTGGGGAATGTGGAAGTTTTAACACTCACACTTTACTTAGTGAAAGGACAACTGTCACACGTTTTCCCCGTTAAAGACAAAAATACTCTTTTCCCGCAGTTTTGCACAAATGCCGCTGCAAGTCGCTCTGTGTGTCTGCGCTGCAGCGCTGCTGTCTCGCCTCCTCCTCTCCTGTTTTGTGAATCATATTGCCGCAGCTGATAAGCTTTCCTTCCGTTAGTAGGCTACGTCTCTTTTGTTGTGTTTTTTCTTTATACCACAGTGGTAGGCCATTTCAGCAGCAAATAAATTAAAAAGACAGACACAGGAGACAAACGAAAAAAAAAAAAAATCGAAGTATGTACTTGCCAAGCATGCGGGCGAAGGTTCTACTTGCCCGGCAGCAATTTTTACTTGCTCCGGGCAATAGTACTAGTACTAAGTATCTGTTCTCTGGTAACTGGTGAAAGCTAACTTGTGGTAACAAAGTATTAGAAATAAACGTAAAAGAAATATGATGTTTTTATTGATTTCTTTAGGATCGTGTTGCTCCTACTCCCTCTGGAGCTCCAGCCTCTGTTGCTGGAAAGATGCCTGTGGCTGTAGGAGGCATGGATGATAAACTAATTCGCCCACCGCCTCCAGGAACACCTGGCATTGTGGATCCTGCAACACTAAGGCAAGAATTAATATAAAGTAGATGCCCTAATGATTTTGCTGTTTTATAATAACCCTGAGGAACAAAACAATAGAAAGATAAATGCTATGCCACAAAGATATAATAAACTAGTTCCACCTAATGCAATCTCAGATTATAAAAACTGAAATGTAATATATTTGTTGTTTTATTTATTTAGGCTACCAGGATCAGCTAGACAGCAGGGCATGTTTCCCCGTCCAGCATTCCCTCCTCAATGGCAGGGCCAGGCTCCGGGTCAAAGGAGGTTCCCCCAGCCAGGTGTTGAGGCTATGGGCATAAGGCACAATCTAAATCCTGCTGTCAACATCCAGGGTATGGAAGGCATGGGTAACCCTCATGCTATGATGCCAGGACATGGTGGAGAGAGCATACAGCCTTTGACCCAAGGGCACCCACCACAGTTCATTGAATTGAGGCACAACTCACAAAGGCTTCCCCTAAGACCACAATTTATACCCCGTGGACCCCAACCAAGGCCGCGTCTCTTTGTCACGCAAGATATGGCTGCACCTTACGTTCAGCAGCATCCCATAGCTCAAGCTGGTGGCATTACAACAGAGGGAGGCAGTGAGTCACAGCTGGGGATACCACAGGGGGGCCTGTCAGTTTTACTGCCCGAGCAGTCCACAGCCTCAGTTTCCCAGCAGCCTCATTTGCAGCCCCAGGCAGCTACTTCAAACTCGATCACTCCCAGTACTGACCAGCATCGACTTGCACAGCCAGGCTTGGTGGCAGAACCTCAGTCTGCAGCTATAGAAAACAATGAGGAATTGCCAGAGCCTGACCTTGAGGGGCTTGGAGATGCTCCAGGGGATGGAGGTGTGGAGGATGAGGACGATCTGGCTCTTGACTTGGACCCTGACAAAGGAGATGATGACTTGGGCAACCTGGACAACCTTGAAACCAATGATCCACATCTAGATGACTTGCTCAACAGTGATTTTAACAGTGAGTTTGATTTGTTGGCTTATACTGACCCTGAACTGGACCAAGGTGACCCTAAAGATGTATTCTCAGACCAGTTGCGACTGGTGGAAGCAGAGAGTGAAACACCTTCATCTCTATCTGGATCTGCCCATGCTAAAGTGGAAGAAAAAGCTAAAGTTGAGCCAGGGCATAAGCCTTTATCAAAGGTCCCCACTACTGCGCAGGTATCTGCTGCCAAGTTGCCGCCCTCTGCAGAAATGGCTGATATAACGAAAGTTAAAATAGAAGACAGAGGTCTGACCCCTCAGCTGCAATCGGGGCAGACCACGGTGAAAGATGACGTGGGCGAAACTGTGTCAATGCTTCTTGGTAGGAATACACCAACAGCCAAGGTGGCACAAACAGAAAACCCGTCAGCCTCGCTCAGTTCTGTTCGATTAGGTGGACTTCCATATCCTTTGCCAGGCCAAGGTGATTCCTTTCCTTCTGGTACCCCACATAGAGATATCAGTGATGATACACTGGGGCTACCTGATGTAGGGGGGCAGCACTCTGCAGAAGATTTGGTAAAGGTAGAGAGCTCTTTGGATGGTGAATTGCCTCTTCTAATTCAAGATCTTCTTGAACATGAGAAGAAAGAACAGCAGAAGCAGCAACAGCTGAGTTCCCTTCACCAAGGAGGCATGACTCCCCGTTTTCCTGGTCTCTCAAATCAACATCCAAACCAGCAGACACCTGGGCAACTAATGCTGCAGCATCAGCATCACCCACAACCCCAAGGAATGGTAGCACAATCAGGAATGGTACCACGTGCTCCTCATGTGTTGCAACAGCAGCAAAGGATTATGGGACCTGGAATGGCACCTCAGCCTCACATGGCCATGGCCCAACAGCAAGCCATGATGAGAGCAGGACAGCCAGGGATCCACACAGGACTTGGTCCTCAACCACAGCCAGTGGTCAAACAGTCATTGGCCAACAGTTTCTTCCCAGACAAAGGTAAACACTGAAACTGATTGTTGTTATTGATATTTGTACTTTTTTTTTTCTCACTTCATCAGTAACACATTTTAATTGTTTCAGATTTAGACAAATTTGCTGCTGAAGACATTATGGATCCCATTGCCAAGGCAAAGATGGTGGCACTTAAGGGTATAAAGAGAGTGTTGGCGCAGGATCCAATGGTTGTTCCCCCTGGCATTAACAGGTACTTTTGTCTAGGATGAAATGTGGTCAACACTATGTTGACCTTTCTTTGATTAAAGTTATTTTTATAGATAAATTGAACTGTTATAAGTTATTTTTCAATCTATCTTCTGGACGAAACTGCATCTCTAGGTGAATGTCTTGGTGGGTCAGTGCAGAAAATTGAATACTTTCCAAATCTAAAACCTGATGAATGAAAACAATTTAATTTAGTCAGTGAAACAATTATTTTCACATATCATTTTACAACAAAACTTTAAAGTAGGGATAAACAATATTTAAAGGATGTCAGTATGGCTGATATAGATGACAAGTGAATATCATTGGAAACTTCATACTGTTGTTCTTTTTACATCAAGTATATTAAGATTTTCCATGCTTTTTCTTAAGGCAACAAGTTTCTCTGCTTGCTCAACGACTAGCCTCTGCCCCAGGCACAGATCCAGCTCAGGTCCCAGCCGTTCCTCTGAAGGTATCCTGTCCTCATTTTTAATTGATTGAAAGTGTTTTGTATTGGTTATTTAAATGATTTTTTCTGATCTTTAGGAAGGGGAAGCAAGTGATCCAACCCAATCAAGACCTAACCCTCCTCAGTTTGTGCAAGGAATCATCAGTATGTTTTACCAATACTTCTGAAAACTGCATTATATTGCTGTCCTCTTTGTCATTTATAAAAATTTCTATTCCATTACAGATGATGCAGAACAGCACCAATATGAAGAATGGCTACTTCATACTCAGCAGTTACTCCAAATGCAGTTGAAATTTTTGGAGGAACAGATTGGAGTTCACAGAAAATCCCGCAAAGCACTGTGTGCTAAGCAGCGTACTGCGAAGAAAGCTGGCAGGGAGTTTGCTGAGGCAGACGCAGAGAAACTGAAGTTGGTTACGGAGGAGCAAAGCAAGATACAGAAACAGCTTGACCAGGTGTGGAGATCACGACTACCTTTTGTTGTCCATTGTATAAATTTTGCGTATTGCAAATAAGTTTGTTCCTTATTAACAATTGATGATTATTTTGTAGGTGCGCAAGCAGCAGAAGGAGCACACCAATCTCATTGCAGAGTACAGAAGCAAGCAACAACAGCATCAACAAGGCTCAGGGCTTCTTACCCCGGGTCATTCTGCACAAGGCGGACCCTCTCACATGTTTCCAAAGATGCCTGGCCAGATGATAATGGGGCAGCAGGGAGCACCAGTAATGGGCCAGCACCCTGGCATGATACCCCAAGGTGGAATGCCTTTAAGGATGCCCCAAGGGCAGCCCTTTGTAGGTGGAGCACAACCGCAGCTTCCTGCGGGTCTTGGAAGCAGTGGGGTCAGAGTTCCAGGTCCTCCAACAAGGTTCTTCCCGCAGGCCCCTAGAATGCAAGGTGCAGACCCCCGAATTATTCAGGAAAGACAGCTTCAGCACAGGATGCAGATTGTAAAGCTTCAGCAGCAGCAGCAGCAGCAGCAGGTAATGATGAGTCAGCAGCCAATGTCACACCAAAGTCAACAGTCTGGCTTAATGACCCAGCCACAGTCTGGCATGATGGGAAACCAACTTATGGCCCAACAACAAGCCAACACTCAACAGGGAATACTAGCTAATCAGGCTAATCCGCAGAACATGGTGCAGGTCCAACAAGGAATGGTGGGAGGCCAGTCGGTGGGCCAACCTCAGCAGAACCTTGTAGGAGGCCAACCTATTACTCACCCTCAAGCCATGGCTGCTCAGCCAGGGATAATGGTAGGTCCATCGTCACAGCAACAGAGGCCACAATTGATGATGGGTCAGCAAGGTGTGGTAGGATCTCCAGGTCACCCAGGACTTAGAGGACCCCAGGCTCAATTGATACCACAACAGCAACAACAAAACATTCTGGCCCAACACATGCTTACTTCTCAGCAGCCGCACAGTGTTGCAAAGAATTTGACTCACATTCAGCAGCAGCAGATGACACAGCAAAGGCACTCGGCACAAATGATTAGTCAGTCCAGCCAAGATCAAGGAGGACTTTCCCAACCGTCTACACCACAAATGGGCTCACCGCCTTCTGCAGGAAGTAATACACCCCAACCACAGGGATCTACAGACAGCCAAAACTCAGGACCTAAAGAGGGTGGAATCCTCAGCCCTGCCTCAAAAACTCCACCACAGCAAAGTGGACCGTCCACTCCCAGTCAGATGCCCCAACAAGGCTCTATAAACGATCATCAATCTGACCTGGGTCGACAACATTTGCAGCAGCATCAAAACCAGATGTATATTACACAGCATCATCAATCAAATCCTCAAGCTGTACATGAACCACAAGCAGGTTTGACTGGAAACCAGCAAGCTGGTGTGCCCTTGCAACAGCAGCATCAACTTCCAGTTGGCCTCCAGAGGCAGGGTTCTCTCACTGCTGAGAAACCAGTTCTGATGACAATAAAAGAGGAAGGGAAACCAGTTGATTTCCTTGCTCAGCAACAGCAAACTGTTCAAAATGCCTCACAGCAGCAGTCGCAGGATCCCACCATGCAACCGCAGATCATCGGTCAATCTCATCCTGGTCAGTCACAACCTGTTCCAATGGGCCTTAACCCGCAGCAGCAAGCCCTAATGGCCCAGCAGCAGAAACAGCAAGCGGCGATGGGTATGATGAGAGCTCAACAGCAAGGGATGATGGCACAGCGGCCTGGGCTTCCACCGGGACCGATCCGTGGTTCCATCAGCATCCAGGCTATTATTGCTCAGAATCCTCAGCT
The DNA here is from genome assembly GCA_037177115.1 of Craterocephalus stercusmuscarum. NCBI lineage: Eukaryota > Metazoa > Chordata > Actinopteri > Atheriniformes > Atherinidae > Craterocephalus > Craterocephalus stercusmuscarum. The sequence goes on from JBBDHI010000014.1 coordinate 12,689,252, forward strand.
CCGTAATCTACCCCCAAACCAACAGCTACAGCACATTCATGCGATGATTGCGCAGAGGCAGCTTCATCAGGGACAGATGCTGAGGATGTCAGTAGGCCAAGGCCAACCACGACCACAGCCTCCACAGGTTGGGCAGCAGATGATGGGGATGGATGCCCATCACATGCCATATGGAAACATGGTGAAACCAGGAGGTGTGGCTGGTCAGCAACAAGCAGGCATGTTTGGCCAGCAACCTGGTGTTGTTCCTCAGATACAGCAAGGAATGATGGTCCCTGGTCAGCAGCAGCCACAACCAGGGGAAATGATGCAACAGCATATAATGAGAGGCCAGGTACCAATGCCACGTTCCCCTATGGACCAAAGTCGTATGGTGAGGCCAGCATCTCCACGCCAGCCATTAGCTAACTCTCCTGGGGATCCACAACGGCATGTATTTAATCAAGCTATGCGTCCATCTACTCCCAACCAGAACCAACAACAAGCACTAATGGCGGCTGCAGCAGGCCGTGTGCAGGGCTCTCCATCTCATGCATATTCTCCAAGAGGTCCTTTTGGCATGAGCCCAGCTCACCCAGCTTCACCTCATTCATCCCACGTCTCCTCACCTTCTGTAGGTGACAATAGAGCTGGAAGGGGGAGTCCATACAGCCAAGTCAAGGCTTCCCCACTCCGATCACCTGGAGCCAAGAGTCCGCTTGATTGTCCAGGGCTAAAAGTAGAGATACAGATGTCAGGCAATGAAACTGCTCAGACAGCCTCGGTTGTTCCTAATGGGCCACAAAAATGCATGAATGTTCAGCTGCATCAAGGAACGGAAAGCCACATTCCTCACACGCAACAAGGAGAGTCATGCAAGATGACCATACAGAACATCAAACAGGAACCAAAGGAGATTCAGTGTGATGGCCCGACAGAGACTGCTCCTGGAGTTATAAAACGAGAAGGAGCAGGTGAGCTGGTTACTTCTGGGAGCAACACTAGCTTTATTAATAGTGGAAATTTGTCGAGAGATCCTGAGACCCAAGGATCTAGATCTGAGACAGGACAGCAACTGCTACAGAAACTCCTGAAAACCAAGAATCTTCAGCTCGGTGCTCAAAGGCCCTCAGAAGGCATCCACAATGAGATCAATGGCCACATCAACAGCAAACTGGCAATGCTTGAGCAAAAACTTCAAGGGACTCCACGAAATATGGAGGTATGCAGTTCTGTTTTTTCAGATTTCTATTAAAAGTGTTTGTTGCAAATACGTTTCTCCCTCCTCTGAACTTTCACAGGATTTACAGTCTATCACAAAAAGGGCTCCTGTACAAAAGCCAAAGCGCACAAACAAGACAACTGGAGACAGAGGGCCAAATTCACGGAAAAAGAATAAGAAAGAGGAGGTTGGGAAGAGTGCTGAAGCCCTAATAAAACAACTCAAACAGGTAATAAATAATAAAAAAAAATCTGTTTGCTGTCACTGATGATTTTTGGTTATTAAGACTGACGGAGATTTATCTTCCAGGGCCTCTCCCTGCTACCTTTGATGGAGCCATCAATCACTGCTAGTCTGGATCTCTTTGCTCCTTTTGGAAGCAGTCCAGCCAATGGCAAAGCTCAGCTCAATGGATCCTTTGGAAATGCAGTGTTGGACAATATACCAGACTACTATTCTCAGCTACTTACCAAGGTAGAACTGGGCTGCACATGTACCATCTTTTTGTTTGTGGTATTATGCATTTTTTTAGAATAAGGACTTTAAGAAAACTTATTAGGAGCAAATTGTTTGGACTTTTTTACAGAGTAACCTCAGCAACCCCCCAACACCCCCATCATCTTTACCACCTACACCGCCACCATCTGTACAGCACAAGCTGTTGAATGGAGTGACTCCAGGGGAGGAGCTTTCTGAGGGTCAGAAAGATGCTGAGACGGCAGAGGAGCCAATGGGTAAAAATCTTGGGATTTTTAGAATCTTTATCTGGGCTAGCCCCCCACCCCCCCTCACCCCCACCTAATATCCATTGCCATACTGCCCCCCATTGTTCATTGTTTAGAAATTACCATGTACTGACTCCTCCTGTACAGATTGTGACTGTAAAAATTGTGGTGCTTTTTTTTAAAAAGAATATGTGGGTCTGGTTCCTGTTGAGAAGCATTGATAGAAATTGATAGTAATTGTGTCCTAAGTTTGATAATACTATTTTATCTGCAGATTCGACCACAGAGGAAGTGAAGAGTGTAGACATCCTAGCAGCCCTCCCCACACCACCACATAACCACAATGAGGACATCAGGTACAAAAAGATGATTGTCCTGAGTTCGCTCTTGTGCACAATGCTTTCGTTTCTTTTTAAAGCGCTGTTAATGTTGGACTTGTCTCCCTTTTTCCCGATAAACAGGATGGAAAGTGATGATGAGGATGCCCCAGAAAGCATTATCCCTGCATCATCCCCCGAGAGTAATGTAGGAGATGAAACGCCACGATTTCCTCACTTGCGGGAGCCTAAGGAGGAGGAGACCGAGAGGGCAATATCCCCAATCATACCCCTTATACCTCGCACTACCATCCCAGGTACTATATAACACTTTCAGGGCAATTCCCAGACACATCACCAATCCCTTTGTTGAGTTATAGCCCTCAGGCAGTCCACCTATATCCTGTAGGATATGTTGAATCACAGTTTATCACAATTTTCTGACATAATTACGGTGGTATTACACTTTATTTGCTTTTAGTGGATATTGAAATGTCAAAAATGGCCGTAATAATGTTCACAAGAAGGAAACAAAGAAACTAAAGTGTGCTGCCAGACCACTGTAAAATCAAAATGACTAAATAGAACAGTTGCAATTACACACCATTGTATTTAGTGAAATTACAGCAACAGACATGAATGACTTTCATTCAGTGTCAGAGCTCCTGATCTGGGAGCGAGGTTTATGCAGATGCAGCTGATCTTATTTTGTAATAACTAACATTTCCATGCACCAGTTCCCAGAGGAAGATAGAGTTGTAGACTTCCAGATCAGAAGAGTGAGCGTGTTAATTGCCATCATTCCTAACTGTAGAGCAACTTGTATGAGCCATGTTAGCTCAGAAGTCTGAAGAAAGTATCCAGAATAGGCCAGGTCACAGCTGGATTGAATATCTGCAATATCCATCTAAAAAATATTTCACAATTGCAGACCAAAAGTTCTTATGCATTTTGGTTTCAGTCTATATATAGCAGTGGGTTGTCAAACTGGAGGGCGGGTGCAGTGAGATTGGGAAAATGTAGCAGAGGAACTAATATAACAACTCGGGCTCTTGGAAATATTCTGGTCCACACTCCGGACCACCTGGTGCCAGCAATGCACCAATTTGCTTTTGATGACCACAAAAAAATATCAAGAACAATAACTTTGGTATAATGGTGCATTAGGTTTGACTTGGTGGTTAGAAGTTGGATCTAGGAGTTAGAATGCATCTAATTTAGCTCATCTATTGAGCTAAAACCATTGAAACTTAAAACAACACAAGAGGAGATGGTAATTAAATACTTTCAAGCTGATGTCTGAAGCTGGATGTTAGCAGATTACAGTCTAATTTGAGGTGTCATGTAAATCACACTTTCAGCCTTTCCAGAAAATAAACCATGTGAAGGACCTGATGGCAAGACAGTTTCCACATCCAACCACTGGGACAAGACGAAAAGCAATGAAGTGTCTGTTACACTCACAATGTCATCAGCTGCAGCAAAGGTACTAAACTGTACAATGCAATGTTTTTGTTTTCTTTTTCTGATATTTATTGTCATGCATATTATTAAAACCTTAAACTGTTTTTCCTCCAGAAACTTAATCATGTTATGATGGCCATGGCCCAGCTGCTGAGCATCAGGATGCCAGGCTCCTACGAAGTTACGTTACCTCCCCAAAATGCTGACATGCCAGGAGTTGAGGGGTCTGGAAAAGGACCTGGTCAGTCAGGTGGGCATGGATAAACTATTTATTTTAATTGCATGGTTTAGGGATTTGTTTGTAGTAAGACTGTTTGTTAAGTTACTCGGTGGTTGAAATCAAAAGGTTTATAAGTGAACAGGTTTTCTGTGTGGAAATGTTTGTGATGTGAGTTCACTGACATTGCTCACATAAATCAGTACTAATGTAAGGGTGGTCATGTATTCCAGGGGCACTGTGCACAAAGGACAGCCCTTCACCAAGTCAGGATGATTGGCTCAGGCAATTTGATGTCTCTCTGCCGGGCTGCACACTGAAGAAACAAGTGGATATTTTGGCACTAGTGAAACAGGTTGGTCACTTTGGTGTCTCTGGAGAACTATGAATATATATATATATATATATTTTTTTTTTTTATTACATAGGTCTCATATGTGTATTTTTTTTCAGGAGTTCTCAGAAAAAGAGGAGAAACCAGTGCAACATTGTTACACAACCAATGTAAATGATCTGGATGTACGCCACCTTCCTGTTATACCAGTGGAGGAGTCTCCTCCCCCATCACCATCCCCTCCTCAGCCTTCTCCACCTTTACCAGTCACAGCAAGTGAGGCTGAATCTTTCAAAAAGTCAACATCCCCAACGCCCCCTCCTTCCAGCCCCATTAGCATTCAGCCTAAGACTGAGCCTGAGCAGGATGTTGAAGCTCCAACTGATGATGCTAAACCTGTTAATGTCTCAGAGTCTGAAGTTTCTCCTCCAGAGAAGGTTACTGAACCTTCAGCCGCCCCCGCACACAGTGATCCTACCACACCTTCTGATCCTACTGCACCTTCAGAAGATCATTTAAGTCCTACTGTCAAGGAGGAAGACTCTGTCACTGAGCCAGCTCAACTTCCCAGTGATTCTCCCATTGCCATGGACTCATCACCTAAAGCGGTCAAGCAGCGCAGGCCTCCCTCGCCTGATGAGGAGGTGGTGCACCCCAAATTGAAAAAATGGAAAGGGATTCGCTGGAAGCGTCTTCAGATAGTCATCACAATACGTAAGGGCGGATCAAAAAAAGAGAACAGCCGGGAGGTTTCTGAGCTGATGGAACGCCTGCGGATCACTCTGCGACCAGAGAAGCTGCCTCGGGATAAACGTAAATGCTGCTTCTGCCATGAGGAAGGCGATGGGGTTACGGATGGGCCTGCACGCTTGCTCAACATTGATGTGGATTTATGGGTGCACCTAAATTGTGCTTTGTGGTCTACAGAGGTTTATGAGACACAGGGAGGTGCTCTAATCAATGTAGAGGTGGCCCTGCGGCGGGGACTGCGGACTCTTTGTGCGTTCTGCCAGAAAACTGGTGCCACCAACAGCTGCAATCGGTTGCGCTGCCCAAATGTCTACCACTTTGCCTGTGCCATCCGGGCACGCTGCATGTTCTTCAAGGATAAAACCATGTTGTGCACCCAGCATAAGCTCAAGGGCCCCAGTGACGATGAACTCAGTACATTTGCTGTTTTACGTCGTGTTTACATTGAACGTGATGAAGTGAAGCAGATTGCCAGCATCCTACAGCGAGGGGACCGTATCCACTTATTCCGTGTAGGTGGTCTTATCTTTCATGCTGTTGGCCAATTGTTGCCTTCCCAGATGGCCAACTTCCACTCGCCCACTGCCATCTTCCCTGTTGGCTATGAGGCCACACGCATCTATTGGAGCACGCGTGTGCCCAACAAGCGATGTCGCTACCGCTGCCGCATCAGTGAAGATGATGGCCGCCCTCTGTTTGAGGTGCGTGTTCTGGAGCACGGCATGGAGGATTTGCACTATCGCGACACTACTCCAGACGGTAAGAAGTCCGCTCTGAGGCGTTGCTAAAGCTTGTACATCAAAAACCGTCTTGCCAGGGACTAAATGTAATTTACAAAATTTTCTCTCAAGGAATCTGGAACCAGATCATTCAGCAGGTGGCGAAACTCCGTGATGAATCATCCATGTTGAAGCTGTTCACCGATCATCTGAAGGGAGAAGAGATGTATGGCCTCACAATTCATGCAGTCATGCGAATCACTGAGTCGGTAAGATTATGTGTAGTTGTTGGCTCGTTGCTTTCATCTGAAGACTGTGGACAGCAAAGTTAACAGAAAACACCAATCATAATTAAAGAAAAGTTAGATTGTCTGTGACTAGAGCCCAATTTTTACCTTTTAGTTGCCTGGAGTGGAAAACTGCCAGAACTACCAGTTCCGATATGGCCGACACCCACTGATGGAGCTTCCCCTTATGATAAATCCCACCGGCTGTGCTCGCTCTGAACCCAAGGTCCCCACACAGTGCAAGAGGTAAAACAGAAAGTCTCACTGATGGATATTTTTAAATGTATTGTGAAATTACATAAATAGATTATATAATGTTAGGTAACATTACCTTAAAGGTAACCAATTACATCACACAGTTGACTTAAAAAGTAACCTATGAGATTAGTTTTTGTAATATCAAATATAAACACCTCTGCAGTTCCTTCTGCACTTTGGTTAAAAAATCTGACAACATTTAGCTTTTACAGTACTGACTGCTGTAACTGG
>JBBDHI010000014.1:12745125-12766105 GCA_037177115.1 Craterocephalus stercusmuscarum
GTTTAAAAGTGAAGCACATAACTTCATAGAAATTATTCTTAGAAACACTCTTAATACACTTAATTTTCTCCGGTCACTTTTGAAAGATAAATGTTGTGTAAGGTGTGGATTAAAAGATTACTGGTGACCAGGGTTCAAATGCCACTGTGCGTTATAAGCTGCCTTTAGAAGCTCAAAGTAACTTCATAGTGAAAGAGTAATCAAGGTTACGTGGCTGCTAATCTGTCACGTGCATGGCAGTAAAGAAATGGTCAACTTTGGTTTACTTTATTTGAAGAGGTGTGTGTCTGGTCTATTTGTGATATTATGCACTATTACCACATCTTATTATCTTTTTTTATAGTATAAGAATAAAAACAAACTCATTTACTCTTGCAGAAGTTAGTTGATTTATTCCAGGCTTTTGCACGAGAACATTATTTTTTATTTTTCTCACACTTGATATACTGTAGATGCCGATGACCTGACCCTGCATCAAAGGTCATCTGCAAGTCTTATGCTTCCTCTTCAAAATTACCCCAGAAATGAGTGTCTTATTTTTTCAGAACAGCATCTAAATACATTCAAATAGTTTTAGATAATACAATTAAACATATTTGGTCATCACTGATATAAGTATTGCTGTCAGATGCATGTGTTATTATTCTTTATAGTTTGTAAATTAATCTCTAAATAAAATGCTCATAAAATGTACATATGCAGGCTTGATTTCAAGAGATTCCTGATAGATACTAGATGTATGTTACCCTGATACTAAAATGCCCATCATTCTATTTCCCTGAGTAACATTAAGTATAGCTTCTCTACAAAGCAGCTCTGTAGATGTGAAGTCTTCTTTGGTTTCCATGAATATCAAACATCAAGCAGGAATTATGGTCACCAGGTACAAGCCAAAAGCCCGAATGAAGCACATAAAGCAGTGACAGTTCTTCACTTGTCACTGCTTTATGTGCTTCGCACTTGTGTGCGCAGAGCAGTGAAACGTGTTTTTCAGTACAACACATCTTGCAGTTATATGGCTCAATTCCCTTTTTCAAATATTTTGCAATATCTTTAGTGTGACAGCAGAAAGGTGTGAGGGCATCTGGTAGCTGCTACATGATGCAATGGGGGGATACGAGATTAAGGAAAGAAAGAAAAGGGGTTTCAAATATTCAAAATGGTGACAGTAAAGAGTGTTCTTCAGTGTAGTTTGGATGCTGGGTCGTGTAAAAAACAACCAACAATCCATGTGAAGACTCAGTGTAGACAAAAGCTCTTAGTTGAAACAAGTTTAGCTTCTTTGTCTTGTTAACATCGCTTAGTTTTTGAACAATTCTGACACGAGTGAATGTTCTGAAGGCATACTGTACAACATACAGTATTGGCTATTGGCTGTTTGGTTATCTTCCAGTTAAATACCGTGATGGCACGCTACTTTAAGTTGAACACAAAACAGAGACTGGTCAAATCCTCACAAAAAATACATTGTTTCAAAAACAAATGATTGCAGGTATCTGCAGTCCGTAGCGCAGCTTTGATCCACCAGGCTGGAGACATGAAACCATTAAAGAATATTTGGTAAACATCATTTCCAGCCTAAGTTTTTTAAAAAGAGGTGAGAACTCGCCAGTGCAAGTTTTTCCCCAGGTAGCTGAGTTTAATCCAAGCCAAAGTTTAAATCTCATCCATGACTTCTGTCACTGGCACGTTTTATGGTTTCATCCTCTCTGCGTGGCATTGTCACAGTGACATGTTCTGAGCGACTCAATTTTTGCTTGACGACTTTTTGGACCCCTTGGATTTTTTCTCTTGCTCCTTCTCCATTTCCAGTCTTTTCTTTTCCTTCTTTTTCTCCTCTTTGGCCTCCTTGTACTTCCAGACTGGAGGCTCCAGGTAGCCTTTTTGCCTTTTCTTCTTCTTCTCTTTCTTTGGTGTGGGCTCCCCTGATTTTGTCACTTCAATCTTAGGAATGCAGCCTGAGGGGAAGATGCTGTTCCTGTGCGCCATGCTGCGGGGCATGAAGCTTCTCATGCCACCCGATGGCACGCTCTCCCTGCGCTCTGGGTCCTTACAGCAGGAGGTCAGAGATACAGAGGTGGCAGACAAAGCAGTGGGAGAAGCCGAGGTGATGGTCCCGTTACTGTGGGACACTGTGCTCTCCTCCAGCTCCTTGCTGCTGTGCTTTTGAAGCAGTTCAGGTACAGCAAATCGACGCTTGCCAATCTCTGGGGGGCTGGTGGGGCAGAGTGGGCGAGAAGCAGTCGCTATCAGGGGGCTGTGAATACTCGTAGTTATTCGCACCATATGGTCCATAACTCCATTGTCTTCAGGGTCTTGTGGGAATTTGAAAGTAAGGCTTTCTTTTAAGCGCTGCCTCAACTTCTGGCTGGTTGACTTTGGAGCAGTGGCTCTATCTACCAGGTTCCTCAGCTCGGGCCACTCAGGCTTGTAGCTTTCACAGAACTGCTCAGCGACAGGATGAGCCTGCAGACGGCGGATTCTGTTCAGAGTCTCGAACCTTCCTGTGCGAAGGACCCAGTCCTTAAGACCTCTCCCTTGGACTAGATCCATTGCATGCATATCTGCACCTGCATACCAGAAGGGGTAGGAAATAGCATCAAGCACTGGAAACAAGAACCATATAAGCTTTCACTTCATGCTTAACACCATGAAGCGATCAACAACTCTGTTCACTCAGAGTAACAACTCCACCATGTGGTCACTGTTGGAGAACATCATTGGTGTCTGACTTAGGCCACTTCCCAGCATAACAGGGCATAATAATCTAACTGCCGTTCGATGCAATGCACTGTGTGAGACCAGAGTCGTGCATATTTCCTTTGTTGTCATATGGTTGATGTTTTAACCCGTCATTGTTTATTATTATTATTTCTTAAGGATGTAGAAATCAGTGGTGAATGATAAAAAAAAAACGCATCAAAACATACATTACACATAGTTACGCTACACACTTTAGATATATTTAGTTTCTGGATTGATGCTGCAAATCTGTCTTTGACATAATTAACATAATTAACTTTAAATAGAGTGCGGATAGAAATGGATTTTAGAGCTATCCTTAATGAGTCACTGTACAGTTTATACTAGTCTAATCCCTGTAGCTCAGAAAAAGAGCAGATTAGTTCACAGATGTCCTGGTTTACCCCGCATATCACACCGAATGCAACATTTTCGGTTTCCTTATCTCTGATCATAAAGTAACTGTCGTCCAATCAGTTAAGATGGGAAGATATTTAGGTCCTTTTGCGAACCATTTGAAGTTGTTTTGTTTGGAGTTGGTACTTTAAGTAAGGCATGAGACATTCTTGGAGTTTTAATCTCGTCAGGCTTTTAAATTTCCAAACTTACCATGCATTAGCAGGGCCGACACACAGTCCTCTCGGCCCTGCAAGCCTGCCTTGATGAGGGCTGTGAAGCCGCGAGGGTCCCTGACCTCTGGGTCCACGCCAGAATAGTAATTAAGGATATAATTAAGGATGCTGATGAAGCCTGGATGGAAAAAAAAATAAAAAATCGCTTTATGTTGCTATTCTAGCAGTAATTTTACATGTTCAAGCCTGTGTGGATTTTCTTAAACTTACCAGCCTGAGCAGCGATCATGAGGGCAGTGTTGCCATCATTGTCTTGGTGGTTGATGTCTATGAATGGACATTTGTGCAGCGTGGTGACAATGTCTATAAAACCCTTGGCCACAGCCACCATCAGTCCAGTCTAATGGGGAACAAGAAAGATTTAACCAAGTTAATATGTGTATTTCACACAACTCTATATCTGTATCAATGCAATTCATTTGTGGAGGAAGTAGAGAACTTAAATGTAACTCACCCTGCCATTAATGTCCACTTCCATAGCTTCATCTTTTGTGACCCCTCTCTCCAGGATGCTGTGCAGGGAAACGGCTTCATTCCTCGCACAGGCCTCGTACAACGTTTTGCATGGTTCATTATCTTTTAGGGCTCTTTCATATTCGGGAAGTACTGAGTCATCAGAGAGAACACTGCCGGAGTCAGAATCATCCAGGAGGATCTCAGAGTCCCCTGATGGGCCGGCGCCCAGGTGTGGGTCTTCATTTGCAGTGGCCATGGGTACCCCTTCAGTATGGGATCACACGTCTGTGCCAGGAATGTTGCATGGCACCCATACCTTGATTAGGAGAAAAAAAAGAAAAAAACAAGTTCAAGAAGTTCACATCATGGCCTCAGAATCTTCTTTCTGTTTTCCTGTTTCTTCACTGCTGCGTCACAACCGCATACTGCTCTCAAGATTAAATTGTAGAGACAGGTCGTCGACAGATGGGTGCCGCTTAGATGTTTCCATCCAGTTTAATTGATTGTATTGACATATAATTTGGATGCAAAATCTGCTACTTGGATGATGAAAAGCTTTGACTCTAAGCGAACAAATACCATGCTGAGTGGCTACATGCTTTATATAAACCAACGGATTTTAGGAGCTGCTAGAAATACGAGCTCATCCTGATGCTTTTGTGTATTTTATGTTCTAATGTGATGAAATGTGTGCACTGTCTTGTGCTTTAATTAGCATCTCGCACTGTATGACTCGCAGTTGGTATGTTAAATAGGTCCTGTGACCTGGTGCAGGGATGAAGCTGTTTCTTGACTAGAAGACATGATGGCTAAAGAGGATGAGGAGCTTTACATCACTTCAGCCCTCCTGTCAGAGCGGCTGATCCGTAAGTATCTGATTTACACAAGAGGTAGCATCCCTGCATAATATACTCTTTTCCATTTGTTTGCTGTTTGTCTCATCACATTTTACAGAGTAAGAATTTAAAATATAGCAAATAATCCCAGTTTAAGACATCTGGAGCTTTGAGTGTGTTAAAGCACAGAATTCAGAAGATGCTGTGGACCTGAGGAAGCTCAGTCTGCAAAAGTAATGTGGATGAAGGCGTAGTGGGCGAAGTGTACTGGGTTGAAAAAGGCCATATGGAGCCGGAAGCAATGGGTGCCAGTCCAGTGACAGCATCTGTCATGGTGTCTTAACACTATGATACACTGCTCTGTGGAACAGTGGTTTTACAATTTAGCTTTTTCTTTGAGTAAATCATTTATTTGTTTTTTAATTAAAAGCTTGAGCTTGCAAGAAGAATTGGAAAACGGTGGATGAGGTTCTTTCTCAAGACTGAGACTGAGGATAGAGCGGGAGGTTTTGGTTCTTGATATATGAAGAATAGCACTAAAACTGTTAAATTAACCGTGACAATCATTGTAAGAGCTTTAAAGTGAGGGGCGAAGAGTTTCACTCATCAGTCTGTGGTGGTCCTGCATAAAATACAATCTATACCAACACTAGGCATGTACTTGTCAGATAATGGACAGTACAAAATTTTTCAGCTCCTGACGGTAACATTAATACTAAGTGAAGTAAGAATAACTCCTGGGAAATGCCAGGCAGAACTGCTTAATGTTTTTAATGTCACACATATGCTTGTACTCTGCCGTGCAGAAGAGTGAAGATTCATATCATGCAAATTTTCCTCTCACCTCCTCCCTCTGCACAGACATAGAAGGCATGTACTTTAACTCTGCCACTGTGGCCTACACTTCCTGCTCAGCAACACCTTGCAATCTGGCCAGGCATCTTCTGCTGAATCATGGATATGAGCTGTTTAAGTTTCCTCTGTGTAAATGTTAAAAAAGTTACTTTTGCTTAGTAAAAAAACAAAAAACAAAACTAAACTAAAAGCAAGAATAAGAAAAGAAAATATCTGAAATACCGAAATATTAAGAATCTCACCCTAAGACGTCCGGCCATGGGTCAGTCCTCTTCTGCTGTCTCTGGTTTTGAATTTGCACTTTGTATTTAAACCATCTTCTAATGCTGGACGCCACTCTTCTTCTTTGCATGTGGAACCTGGTTCAGGTTGAGTTCTCCAAACTGATTCCACCTCCAGCCTTCCCCCTCCCTCCATTTCTCCTACTGGCCACTTAGGTTGCCTCATCAGCCAGGTCCCAACATAGACTCTGCAGTCCTAAGTCAGGCAACGTGCTCTCTCCCTCTCATCCTGATTACAGAAGATTTACGGATTAAGACAAAGAAACAGACAGCAGCAACCTTGCTCCCCTGCTCTCAGTCTGTTGAGTTATTCTGCTCTCTCTGACTCTGCTCTCTCACTTGTCTCCTCAGCTTTCTCAGTATCTGCCCGTCCACAGCTCTGTACTGCCCGTCTGTTATGTGAGAGAAAACCTCAAGCTGTCCAAAAGTGTTGTGACTGAATCATTGAGGCTAAGGCTCCTAAATCTGCCACGCTGCCAAGGACCCCCTGTGTGAAAAATTCCAGTGTGTCTTTGTGAGTCTCAAGCCTGTTTTTCCATGGAAATCCATTTGCTGGGACAAAAAGCTAACTTGCTGTTAGTCTTAGCCAGAGGGCTATGATGGTAATTGCTCCCATAACACACACATCTCTGCATGGAAACATAGAGACACAAGTGCTGAAGTCACTGTACACACACAAACGCAACGTTCTAGTGTGTAGAAAGAGCTGCTGCTGCAAAAGAACAGCTGATTTGCTGAATCTGAATTCTTACATCATAGGGCAGCAAAGTTGATTTTTAATTTTCTTATGGCTTTGTATGATGTTTTTAGTTAAACGTGTGAGTTGGGGGTTGATAGGAGAGCAGAAAATGTTATTTTTCAACACATTGATTGTCATTTAATTATCCTATGAATTAAGATTACAGGTAACAAATCTACAAATAAGACAAGTTATTCTCAAACAGCCTTATAGTGCAATGATAAGAAATGATAAAAGAGCTGGTTTACACCCCTCACAGCTTTTCTTTTCTGGGGGCTAAATCCTGTATGTGTACAGGAATATAGTGTTTATTCATAGCCTCAGTGACTCAGTCTCTTAGTGACAAAGGTCACATAAAAAGATCAACCCTCATATTGAATTGGGATAGGCCCAAGCTGAGACTGCTTGTGCATTTAATTGCAGCCTGTTATGCAACTGTTTGTCTCTGTAAAGTGATGCACACTGCCCTCTTCTGACCAAACTAGGAAACGCTGCAATTAAACATGAAGCGAGTTTTTCTGGTGTTATTCAGTGAAAGACTCCCATTGTAGGCAGCAGACGCTGTTTATATTATTTCCAAATATGTGGGCAAACTTGTCGCAAGGCACTTGGCTAATTTAAATTTGAATTTTGATGCTCAATTACATTTTTTTTAATCAACATGCTATCATGTGATCTGCTTCAGCATTGCAAATATGTGAATATTATAGAATCAGATGTTCGGCTTTGTATGGTTTCATTTTGATCTTTAGAGTTATAGCTGCCTTTCTGATCTGGGAAGCTAACAAACACACATGTTGTTGATAACAGCCATTTAAAGCAGACACACCTCCAACATCATAATCCCACCAAATCCCATTAAATGCCACAGGCAGCTCCTTATCAGTAGCTGTCTTTCTGGCTGCGTACCATCAGATCAAAATGTGATGCTTCATGTTTACACACAAGGGTCTGGGCTGTGCTTTAAGTCCCTACTGATATGAAACGAAGGAGGAGTGGAAAAAGGGCCACGCATAGCGGGCAGTGACTGTGGCCAGTGGGACCAAAACAGAAACAAACATGTCAGGAAATAATACAGAAGAAAAGGAAGGCTGTTTGCCACAACGGGTTGGGGTACTGGTTGAGTGTGTATTTTAGACGTTGTCCTCTGTGCTTTTACACACGCCAGAATGGCCAAGATGCTTAACCAGATGAGGGCAGCAAAGCACAGAGAGCAAATATCATGTTTATATCAAAATAAAAACATCATCACTCTCATTTCCTCAAGAAAACCCTCCACACAGAAAATTCACAAGCTTGTGTAAGACTTTGAGGACATTTTGTTCTGTTTCCCACCTTGTGACAGTGCTCAACTTTCTTTCTAGGGTCAAAGCTATTTTTCATCCTATTTTGAAATTTCCTCGCAGAGACATTCAGTCATTACTGCGAAACACAGTCTGACTTCTCCCCAGATACCCCGGTACCCAGCAGAAGTCAGCCGCAGAGTAAAAGAACTCAGAAAGAGGCTTGGGACGCGGTGAACTAAGTTTAGCCAGCTTAGTGGCTGATTGTAAAGACAGACATGTGCTCTGCTAATATTAGACTGTTGGCAGTCTCTGCTGGAGTGGTCTTACCAGCACATTACTCAGACTTTGTGAGCTATATCACTTTCCATCTATGTGGTTGAATATAAATAGATCCCTTTATGCTTTTTGTATGAAGGCATCTAAAGGCCTCAAGGAATCAGGTGAATGGAAGGAAGCAGGAGGGAAGTAGTGCTTTCCTTGTCAATACAAGACAAGGAGATTTGGTTTGGTGTGGGAAGTGGAAGTTTGTAAAGTGTGTGCAGGGTGGATGAGAAACGTGAGGGAAAGCTACATCTAAAGTAGATGATTTGTTGAGAGCAGGAATTAACTAGATCAAAGAATTAAACTATCTTTGGGTTGGATATGAAGAAAAAACGTAAAGTGAAGCAAACAGGCGTAAAACCCAACTGATAAGTTTTATTTTAATATATAAGATTCACTAAGGCATTTTAAGACACCTTTTAGTAGACAGGATATTCTGCACCACACCTTTTACAGGTGTGTACAGGACAGGCTCCTGCCCTTAGCATCACAGTGAAAAAAGCTCATCATAGATGACTCCTAGCATTATGAATGAGTGTGTGTGTGAGTGTGTGTGAATATGATTTGCAATGTAGAAGTGCTATGAGTTTGTCATGAAGGATGTTTAATCACCTTTGGCCTAGAGACTCTGATATGACCAAAACAGGGCAGAGTGAGGATCTGAGCCGGCACTTTGACTCAGTGGTGGATAAAAACTTAAAGCCATGTTGTTCAGAAAGTGCCTGAAGTCAGAGTTAAAGAAAATAATGGATCAGACGATACAATGAAGAGACAATCATTACAAAAATGCCTGTCTTGGAAAAATGTGTATGTTTACAAATAAAACTGAGAACAATTCTTCCAAGGATTTGCTTGTATTCACACTTAGGGAATTATCATGTAATAACCATCTACTCGGAACATGCAATGTTAGCATTTGAGTAAAAGTAAAAAGTTACTTTTTAACAACAAATTGTGGTGCACAGTTGTCCACCACAAAGCCTTCGCCTGCCTCCTCCATGTTCGCCATCGTCTGTGAGTGAGACTTGCGCCATTGTTCTTATAAAACTGTCTATGCTTGCACAATGAACTCTCTCCTTCCCGTGGGTCATTTCCTGAATGCGTTTTCTCTGTTTCAGCCTTTTTTTTTCTTTTTCTTTTTTTTTACTCACTAATGATATAAAATGTACCAGAGTACATGACTTAAAATAAACTGTACTTAAGTAAAATTACACTTTTTAAAAAGTACCTGAAAAAGTATAAGTACACAAAAAGCTACTCAATTATAGTAACATAAGTAATGTAATTAGTTACTTTCCATCCCTGCAAATTAGTTTACACTGTAAAAAGGTTTAGTGGATATAAAGGAAGAATATTTCAGACAATAATGCAAGGGCACCAAGTTATGCTTTCTGTCCTGTACATGGCCTCCATGTAAAAGACAGAATGAGACCCAAATTCTTCACCCCTCTGTTTGGTCTAAAATTATTAATGTTTTATTTGATTCGCTCAGTCATGGTTCCCTCAGAAAGAATGGCAGGGAATTTTCTTTTCAGCAAATAGTTGTTAAAAGTAAAAGAAGTAATGTTCTCACCAGAATTAACATTATTCATTATACATCAATTCTGGATTCTTGGTTGAAATAATACTACAGGCCAAGTTTTGAAAACCAACAACACAACTTGCAGTGCAAATATAATTTATGTGCTTTACCTCACAAACACCTCTTAAAGGCTTCTGTGACTAAATGCAGGATTACATATGGAGCCTAAATTTTGTCTAAATGTGCTCTTAAATGAAAATATAGTATTTGCAACATGTACATGAATTACTTTATAAGTCCACATGCTCTCTGTAATGGATGATCAGTAAATAAATCTGCAGTCATTTTGACTTTAATGGTAATTAGTCTCAACAAAGCAACAGATTAGACTTAATTATTGTGAACATCAGCTGTGGAAGTGTTTTCTTAAGATGTGCGTGCAATTGCTGACATTCTCCTAAATAGTTAAATTTCATGGGCTGTGTGCTCATACCTTATTTGGGGCTGCCCTAACTGCTCAGGAGCCCATACACTCCATGTGTCACTGCCTGAGACTTGGGCAAAGATGAATAGAGTGAGCGGGGTGCCATGATACAGCTCAGAGAAAGACTAGAGCAGTAAGATAAATAAAGTACTGAGTAAGTTTGAAATCAGGTATGGAAGGAAAGGAGAGAAAAAAGCAAGGAGAGAGAGAATGATTGAAGGAGGTGCGGTTTTGGGGAGGGGGTGGTGATACTCTATAGCCAATGAAGAACCAGAGAGGAGGATTTCTGGGAGGGTGATGTGCTCAGTCACTGCTTTCCCTTTCAGCATTCAGTGGAGACAGAAGAAGACCAGCTTTCCAGAAGAATAATCCCTCACTGACAAGTTCTCTCATTTTGATGAATGAGAATAAACAGAAGAGAGTTGACTGCCATGAACTCAAAACGAGGCCCAAGAAAATCTACCTGTGTTTCCAGGAGACGCTTCTGTTGACAGCACAAAGTGAACGCTCACTGGACTCAGCCGGAGGGACGCTCACCTGTCTGCACCGGGAGAGCGGCGAGCTCTTAGGCTCCCGTCCAAGTGCACACCCTGCTAGACAAAAGCCATCCTCTTCCTGGATCAATTATTCGTATGCAGGAAGTTTCCTGTGCATAAGTGCAGTTCAGCCGCAGACTGTGGCACAGTGTGAGAGATAAAGATCGAAAGGCTGCAGCCGTAGTTTGGAGCATTTGTTTGGTGGTTGGGAGAATGAAGTCTCTACAGAAGAATCAAGGACGCACTGATCAGATGTTGGGAGCCATGGCTGACGTACTGACCTCTGTGGCCATGCCCAATCAGCAGTGGGTGAGTTGTAACTCTGTAAAAGATCACTTTGTGTATTCATTCTCTGTTTATATGGAGGCATCGTGCCATGAATTTGAAAAGGATGCAACATGTGAAGGTATTTTTCAGTCTTGCAGAGCATGACGTTGAGCTTATCCCTGGCCCACATCATTTCATACCAGTCTTATTTGCTTTTATTGGCATAATTTGGCCATACACCTAAAATGGTCATGGCAGAAAGGCAGAGTGGGGATGGAAGAGTTCCTAGTCTCTGTTCAGTGCCTGTGAGGAATTTTGGATGTTTCTGTGGAACAGGAAGCAGAGTGGTGGTGATTAAAAGATCTGACCATAAACAAAGTCATGCTGGTCAAATGCCTCACACCAACCCTGCAAATCCATTCTCTTCTCTTTACCTTTCATTTTCTTACTTTGCTCAGCCTTTAGCTTCATTCTACTTTCCTGGAATGATTGTATTTGCTGCCACTTTAGTTAAAGGCCCAAACCTTTTTAAGATATTCAAATAATTCACTTCAAACGTGGCTGTTGTGTATTTAGAGCAGATTAGGTTTAATTAATCTGAGCAGAACACAGCACGCAAATTTCGACGCATCTGGCAACAGAAGTCAAATGTGGAGAGGTCAGAGCGCACCAGAGGGTACATGACAGTTCTCTTTGAAGCTCTCTTTGAAAAATGTTTTTCCTCATGAATTCCATCCTTAAAGCCCCCGACAGAAAGATGTGAAATATAAACTATCTCTGTTCTCCAGAGTGCATATAACTCTGCTTGCCTGTGGTAACCTATACTTTGGTGCTACTGGGCATTAAATACAGACTGGAATTACTTTCTGAGAGGCTGCTCTTATCCACGTTCTGTGGCAAAAGAAGGGCCTCATTTCCATTGCATTCTTGTTTCGTGTGTAATGGAGAAAACGATGAAAAAGATGCAGGGAATTGTGGAAAAAAAAAAGAAAATCAGCCACTGGTATAATGTTTTTGTGGTTATGTGACCATAAGTGCTCTGAACAATCTTACAATCACTTCCTCCTTGAGATCAGGGCTCCACTGCTGACAAAAGCATCTCTGTGTGTAGCTCTCAGAAGGGGGTGAGGCAGACCTCCCATCAAGCGAAGGAGAAAAGGGGCCTGTGCAGGGTCAGTGGGAGCAGGAGGGCCTGGAGTGGGAGCAGCAGGCGACGGCTGCAGAAAACCCAGAGTGGGGTGACCGAACAGGTAAGACCTGAACGAGCTGGGCTGATTGTGACAGAGGGCTTTGTGACCCGGGACGTGCACTGCTATCCAAATATTAGCCCTCAACAGACCGAGTCACAGCTAAGACATCTTCAGTTTTGATTCTTTGTTTCAGATTTCGGCGCAGTAACATGTAGCCATGATATGTCGAGACGAGAGTCACAGTGGTGGACATTTTCTGAGCTATCGGCACATGTGCACAGAAGTTGCCAGACTTTCCTTTTAGCTCTGCCTGTTGTTGCATGTTGGCCACATGTGAATCAAAAACGGCCAATCTGCCATATCTGATTGTGGTCATTAGGCAGTAATAATGTCAGGGAAAGTATTAGATTGGAGAAGTTTACGCTTATTAAACTCCAACCTTTGCATCCTCTATTAGCACTGATGGCAGTGAATTGCTTTGTTATGATTTACCATCCATTAATATGTGAGAAGGAGAACAAATTCATCTGTGCACACACACACACACACACATACACACACAGAACGAATACTTTCCAGATGGTGCTCAGCTTCCTCCTTTCCCCGTCTGCCCCATCACTGTTGGTTGAACTTATTCTCGTTTTGCTGTGAAAGGCTTGCTTGCGTGTTGCCATTTTCCTTGAGTGGAATGGAACAAAAGGAGCTTTGTAGCTGGATCTGGTTTTGGGTTAGAAGGTGTGTGTGTATGTGTGTGTGTGTGTGTATGGGAGTTTGGTAGTTTGCACCATGTGGCTGGTCCACTAAAATCTGTGCGGAGCAGTACATAGAGTACAGAAAGGGTGTGAGTGAGGCCAGAGGAAGCTGTCAGCGATGCTTATCTGTAATGGAGTTACTCAAATTGGGTACGCTGTTGAAGTTAATGTAGCTAAATATTATTTTTGGTCACTGCGTTAGTTCAGAAAAGCAAAATAAAACAAGGACAGTAAGGAATTATTCAGCGCTGTGTAGAAGGACGATAACTAAAAAGGAGATTGTTTATTTCAGCCCCAGACAAGCTTCTTCACTCCGTTGTTTTTGCATAGCCTAATTTCCTCTGGACGGGAAATTAGACGGAAAAGCAGCAAAACATGGAAGAAAAACATCTGAACCACAATAACAAGCTTTATCCTAGTCCTGCATACCAGTCATAAAATAAATGTTTTCACCTTTACTTTACAGGTCTTTCCTTTGCTAGCAAAGCAGGTTACAGGGTGTCCTGGGGCGTCTGGGATCGTGACATTGGCAATAAAGCTTTTCGGTTCTTTGGCTTGAATGACGGCTTCTCTGTGTTCCAGTATTAGGTGGTGTGGAGATCAACGCTTTAGAGTGCTGTGTGTGTTGAATGGTGTGTTTTAGAGGAGTGTTGCTGCAGTGAATATGTTTGATATTGTTGCAATATTAAAAATATTAATCATTTTATCGTAGATTGTTGATTGTTTACAGAATACCTGCAAAGGAAAAGCTTAGCTCATGTTTTACTGTGTAAATGAAGGAACTTTATTCGTAAGGTTATTTTCTTTGACACAGATTATATTCTTTGATTTAAAAAAAAGACTAAACTTAATTTTATGATGTTTTTATTGAACCTTTTAGCTTTTTCTTTCCATTGTACATAATCATATAATGTAATTACTGCTTAATTACTTATGGTCTTCTTACAACTGGCAGTTTGGAAGAAATAAATCCATAAATATTTATATACTGTCAATGTGTAGATTTTTTACAGTCTTTTTTATTCATAATGACAGTAATAATAAAGGAATTATTAAATATGTCTTCAAATGTGCACAATAGAAGATGTGTGGGGATTGGACCTGCTTTCTTGAAAGACATGGTTTGTTGGGCCATCTGTTCTGAGTTAGACATAAGATGCCTGTCAGTGGCTTCCCAGAATCACAGGACAGTGCAGTCTCCATGATTTAGATCCTTTCTTTTTTTTACCTCCATATATTAACCCTCCATATATTTTGCTTATCTTACTTTCTTATCAGTGAAGATTATTTACTTCCCTTTACCTGTCTCCTATTTCTTCTCCTTCCATATGTATAGTACATCTTTCTTTGCATTTTAGATTAAGACAGGATTCAAATGTGTATTTAAAAGTTGGCTTTGCCTGCAAGTACACTGAGCTTCTGATTATTTATTTCTCAAATTCAATTCCTTTTTTTAATATATTTTTGGTTCCACCGATTTTGAGCCATACATTTCCATTTCCATAAACAACCCACAACTTAAGGCGATTTAAACTTTAGATGTGCTCATGTTTCAGTGATCACATTCAGAAATCAGTGTAACAGGTTATTATTAGTTTTTCTGTTGTTATGATTATTATTATTGTTGTTGTTATTATCAATAATGATCATATAAAGTTTGTGAGAGACTAGAAGAGTGTTTTTTCAATCAGAAGTAGACATCCCTAAGGACCCTGTGGCTGAACTGTGCGTGCATGACCTTAAATGGACAGAGATCAATCTGCAACTGGATCGCATTGGGTTGCATGAGACAGAGATTAGACAGTAATCACTAAAGATAAGTGAATAGTACATATCTATACAGCTGCAATGCTTACCAAAACTCTACTAAAATGCTGATGAGATATGTCTTCACTGCATCAATCCTGGCATGCTGCTGGAATTATTATAATTAAGATAGATAATTTATATATTCATCTTAACATAGATTTTTTAACAAGAGATTAATTCAAACAATTAATTCAAATCTGTTGCACAATGTACCCAATCCCTGATGTTTTAACCAAACCCATCTTTTTATTCCATTATCCGAACTCATGTCCTTCCTTCATCATTTATATTTATACTGTATATAGGTCTTATTTATCCTGCACTGTCAGCATTGACAAAATTCCTAAGCTTGCTTATTTAACAGGCAATAAAGCAATTTTTTGTTACTTGGGTGCAATGGAAACAAGGTGCAACCACATCCTGTTTATGGAACACCAGTCCAATTTATTCCTGGTGAAAGTGCTGTAAAGCGAGCATCAACTCTACTTCATTTTTTTCTGTTGCTACCACCTCTTGTGGAAAACCCCTTGCTTTTTAGATAGGCACTTCACTTAGTTCAACACCTACCACCTGCATGGGTCTTGTTTGGTGTTAAGAAGGGAGTGCAGCTGCTTGCTATAGCTAAGAATTATGTAATGTGTGGAGTGAGAGTGAACAAGTACAGTAAAGGCAGATAACAATCAGCTAAAGATGGATATACAGCTCTGTAAATCCCCAGGGGAGCTGCAGATTCAGCTGATATCTCTCTATAGAGAAGGTCCCTGACTACAAGCAGTGTCTATTCCGTGTTATTTGATACTATTTCTGTAGCAAAGATATATAACATCGCTGCTTCAAATGATTTGGGATGATCATTCTTTCAAAGGGACATGTTTATGTGGTATTTCCTGGTGTAGGATGAGCATGTGATGACAGACTGCTATCTGCACATCCCATAAAAATCCTCTGAATCTGAGTTGTTCTCACTAATGTGCTCTCTGAAAGGGGCAGGCCGCTACCCCACTGCAAAGCAATGATTCATGAGACTAAAAGGAAGATTAAAAGGAATACAATGGAGACTCACATAATTAATGCAAATTTTGACTCACACACATTCATTAATATAGTTCCATACATGGCTCGTACACTGACAGCTGGAATCAGAATTACACTCTCATTGTTTTAAATGGGGATTAGAACCAGTCTGTCTCAATTTCAGTCTTACAGAAACACAATTTCTATTTTTTTAAGGTAATCTCATGTGTAGCACCTGGGTTAGCATTTTTTTAATTTACATTTTATCCTTTGGGGGGCGTTTTAGATCCAACTAAAGACCTGAGCACTGTCAGCAGCTGCTTCATACTGCTTTCAGGGCAAGGTTCACAGTTCAGCTCAGAGGTGAAGACATGCGCGTGGTGTTAGTGTGTAAGATTAGGTTAAGAAAAAAATATTCTTAGGAGTCGTTTGTACTATCTGTGGTTTGCTGGGGGGGGGGGATTGGACTGGGAAAGGAGTATGTGATTGCATGACCTCAGATCTCAGTGTGTACGCTTGAAATTGTGAATGGTGTGTGAGTATTGTGAACATTATAAAAAACAAGTACTTCCCCTCAGTGAAGTACAGTACACCAACAGTGTAATATTCACCAGTGAGGAGACACACCCACACACATATTGACACACCTGTGTGTCTCCTGCAGGATAACCAGTCAAAAACAGCAGCCCCCTGCAGAACAGAGCAGGAAAGCACAACACAGTTACACCATTACTACTTCTTTATAACAGGATTTCAGCCAAAACAAAGGGGTGGGGGCAACAAAACCAAATAAAGGACCCCCCCCCACACACACACACAGACACACACATTGTCCAGAATACCAGTTTGCCTTAATTGGCGCTCAGCTTAGAAACGAAGGGAGGGGAAAAAACAGAGAGGGAGAGTAACTGAGGAGGGAAAAGCGAGAGAGGAGGAGGAAGGAAAATGAGCTGTAAGTGAGCATATTTTGGCAGGATTTCAGCTGGCTGATGGGGTGAGGAGAGACTAATGTCAATGGGGGGTTGGGGAACACAGTGAATGAGGGACT
The DNA here is from genome assembly GCA_037177115.1 of Craterocephalus stercusmuscarum. NCBI lineage: Eukaryota > Metazoa > Chordata > Actinopteri > Atheriniformes > Atherinidae > Craterocephalus > Craterocephalus stercusmuscarum. Next base: position 12,761,896 of record JBBDHI010000014.1, read on the forward strand.
GCATTTCTGCTGAACAGACTCGCTGTACCTATTTTAATATGTAAGCTCCTTCTGTAGCTTTACTGTTTACGGCTATAAGTTTACCCCAGGGTGAAATACTTCTTGCAAGAAAAAAAACGGCGAATTGCATTTACTGGCACAAGCTGATTTATTATCATTAATCACACTTGAAATAGACTGTGAACACACACAAATCCTTGTTTGGTTGCTCGGCTAAAATAAAAAATAATCACACCCACCTATTTACAAGAATGCTAGCCTACAAATAAGCCTTTAAGTCAAGTCTTGCAAATGTATATGCATAGATTTTCTACAGCTGTCCACATCTACAGAAGCCTACGTGTGCAGATTAATCATCTTTAGTGTGTGTGTGTGTGTGTGTGTGTGTGTGTGTGTGTGTGTGTGTGTGTGAGTGTGTTTGTCTGTGTGGGAGATGCAGTGTGAGGGAAGGAGCAAAGGAGCAAAGAAGAGAGATAAAAGAAGAGAGATGAATGTGTGTTAATGCAAGCCTCACCTCACATCCCCCGCTTCTGCAAGCCAGAGGAGGAACATTTTTTCCATATTTCTCTCAACATTCACTGCTTCGAACATGTCTGCAGGGCTAATTTTGGTGTTCATTTATTGAAAGGCTTCATTCCAAACTGAGAAAGAGATTTTGTAGGTGTTGAGCGTCACGGTTGATGCACAGAAACAGGAATCTCAGAATATCTGTCATTCTGTGTGAGGACTGATGTGGCCAGCTTGTTCAGATAATCTGTTCCAGCTCTTGTAATAGAAATCCCTCTTCAGGTCAAAGATTGAAACAAAAGTATAAGATTTCCTGTGGTGGCCCTGAGGGGGTGGGGATCTGCATCAACATCTCTGAAAACCCAACAAAAGCTAAATGAAAAAAGAAAAATACAAAACAATAAGAAAGTAATACTGAAACAGAAAGCAACAAGACAGAAAATATTTTCTGAAGAGGTTTGATGTTCTCACTTTAATTACTGTGATCATGTTGTCATCTCGTCTTTGTTGTTGTGTTTTGCACCTCAGGGCTACAGTATTTGGTTCCCCTGCCTGACTAATATGACATCAGTAGATTGATAATGCAGAAGCATCAAGCAGGATGTTGTTGCTGCAAGTGGAGCTGCTTTAACCTACTTCATAGCCTGTTTTACACAGTCTGGGATGCCAGATGTGTGTGAGTGGTCCTCAGATGATTAATGGGAGAGAAAAGAAGGAGATCGAAGTTCTGATGAAGAAATATGTCTTCTTTTTTCTTTTTGTTTAATTCACAACTTTTTAAAATAAAATTACGCAAATGGTGCTACTAGGTGTATATCATGTGATCCTGACCACATATTTTCATCAGTGTGTGTGGTTGGTGTCACATCAGAAACAGAAAGGCTAAACACAATTGGTTCTGTGTAAAGTACCAAAAAATCAAAATCATATTTAATCAAAGTTAAGTGAACCCTACCACTGCCTCCGAGTTCAGAAACCTGTGAAGACAGCAATATCCAGAGTGAATGATTTACAGTAATTGTTGGCAGTGAGTGGCAGCTGAAGGCAGCATCTGCTACATACACAATGCTTACCCCCCCCCCCTTTTTTGTCTTAAACTTAATGTTCTGTTTTCACATCCATTGCTACTCAAACCTCTTTGCGTCGTGCTGTGCTTAGACAGCATTTGGCTGCCGCATCACCATCAAACAAATGGAGACGTTCAGCAGTGCTGTTCAATATTCCTGTGGTGAATTGCCCCTTCAATCACAACATCCATTATGAGGAAAAAACAGAGAGGCAGGGATGAGAAGAGTGAGAGGGAGAGCTGTGATCTATATGTATTTGTATAGAGGCAGAGTAGTGACTATGGTTAGCTGGCATGCTAGCTGAGCCTGAAAGCTGGTGATGCATCTGTCACTTCTTGTTTAGGTTTCTCTCCATGTTTGTGAGAGAAGAAAAAGACACAAAAATTGGCACAAATCATCAAGTGGCCTAATGTAACAGCGTGTGTGTGTTTTATGCCTGTGAAGCTACTTAGTGAGGCAGCCAGGGTTGTATGCTTACTCTGTTCCCTGTAGATGACAGAGCCATCCTGACAGCAATCTGCCACCACCTTGTCAGTGTGGAGAGATGCATGCTGCAGAGGGCCCTGCCAGCCGCTGTAGCTTTTGACAGTTTGCTTGTGTGCGCATGGTGGTTGGGTGCTTGCTGATACTCAGCCATCTCATGTCTCCATTCATGTCCCCAAAGAAGAACCTGAGTGGGTGACGTGACCTGCCTGTCTTTGTTACAGTAATCAGGTGGGGATGTACGTGCACCCGGACTGTAGTGTTGAAAGGAGCAGACTTGATTCATGCTACAAAAGTGAGATGAGCTCACACACTGAGTCATAAGCTCAGTAGCTTCAGGCCTGAGAATGCTGCACGCAGGATAAAAGTTGAGTGGCTGGGTATCACAGCGCTTCATAAAACCTTTTTTAATCCCTGCTGGTGTGAGATTGATCTGAATTTGTTTACTTAAATGATCCTGTTTCACTTCCTGACATTTCAGCAGACTGACTTTTTCTGTGAGAAAGACTAAAAATGAAAATACTAGTTGAATTACTCTTTGGTGAAATGTTCACATCCAAAGTTGTCTCACTGTGCTCCATGGTGTTGGCAGTCGGTCAATCTTTGAAGGATTTCCAGATGAACTTCTACATATGATGTGCATACTCTTGTTTGGTACCAGACACGAGGATCTGCACACAGGCAGATACAAGCTCGCATTTCAAATAGAAAATTGGGAAACCATTCGACAGAGTCTGTTGCAAACATCTGGATGAGATGTTGATGAATGAAAATACATATTCAGTAAATACACCTCTGTGTAATGCACCTGCCACTTTGTTGCTATTGTTAAGAGTTTTCACCAAAATTCATTCAAAATTTGAAGGAGCAGAGTGCTCCTGTAGTTGCAAGCTGTAGTTTACATGAAAAAAAAAAAACATTTTTCCAGTCAAGTGGCTTTGCTGGCAGTCAATTCTAAAGCCAAATGTGACTCAAATCCAGGGCTAAATAATGGAATAAGTTAAATAGTGGAATAGGGCCTTCCTTATGTTTCCCCTACAAACCTCCTGTTGGTCTAAGGTTTGACCTCATGCTTGTTACCTGAATGTTTGGTGCCTGCATAATGTTTCTGATGCCAGCGTTAAAGTATGGCGACTATAATATGCTGGACTCTCAGAAATGCATGAATCATGGAACTCTTATCAATGGAATAGATAAGCGATTTGTTTGAATTACATGCCAGTACCTCAGAAAGGGACAAGTTTTCTTCCCTCACTCATTGTAAGACATTAAAGAGTTCCTCTCCTTTCACATTATTCTGTCAGACCAGCCTGCTTGGTTACTAAGGTAGCAAGTCCTGCCGCAGGCAATGGTGATGAGGCCACTGCTTCTGTGAAAAGGTCAGAAATCCATTCAGTCAGAGGAGAAACAGAAAGTGTGTTTTGATATGGTTTTTCCAGACAACATTAGGCTGTAGAAAATTCTGTTTTCATAACCACAACAAAGTCTTCTTTCTTTTTTTTGTCCTGACCTTTTACCAGTTACTGATTTACCCATAGATATTTTACAAAAGCAACAATAGAAACCATTAAAGATTTTCAATAGATTCATTGGGCCCTGGGGTGGATTGGTGAAAAGCCGCCCCCCCCCCCCCAACCCTGCATTGGAATAAGCAGGTACAGAAATGTGATGGATGGATGAAAAAGAGTCATTAATGGAACAATGCCACCCACATATTAAACAAGTTCCCTTGGTTAAAATATAGCTTTCACTTTCATCCATCCATCCATCCATCCATCCATTATTCCATCTGTCCGTCCATCTATCCATTCGTCCGTCTGTCCATCCATCCATCCATCCATCCATCCATCCATCCATCCATCCGTCCATCCGTCCATCCATTCATCCATCGTCCATCCATCGTCCCTCTATCCATCTATTATTCCATCCATCTGTCCATCCATCCATCTGTCCGTCTGTCCATCCATCCATCCATCGTCCATCTATCGTCCCTCTATCCATCTATTGTTCCATCCATCTGTCCATCCATCCATCTGTCCGTCTGTCCATCTATCCATCCATCCATTATTCCATCCATCCGTCCATCCATCCGTCTGTCCGTCTGTCCGTCCGTCCGTCCATCCATCTATCCATCCATCCATCCATCCATCCAT
>JBBDHI010000014.1:12790462-12800835 GCA_037177115.1 Craterocephalus stercusmuscarum
GAAATTTTAGCTTTTTGTTGGTTAATAGTGTAAAAAAACAACAATGTAACAAAATAATAGAACAACTTTATTTTTATTACACACAATTGTTTGAGAAAAATAAAGTTAACAATGCAATTAAGCTAAACAAAAAAACCCTGCTATTGGTTGGCTCTCATTTACAGGAAAATATAGAAGTGAAACAGTAAAAAAAACAAAGCAAAAAAACCATAAACAATCTCAACATGCTTGTGTTAATGATACTGATACTCTCCTTGGTACGATATTATCGTTTGTTTCTCCGTCCAGCCCTACAACTGTCTCCACAAGTCTCCAGTCCAACTTCTGTTGCCAGAGTGGACATCAAACTATATACAAGTTTTTTAATTGTGTTGATAGACCACGTAAAACCAGAGTTACGATTAAAAAATGTCCTACATACTTTTGCGTTAATATAAGCATCACATTTGGTGTGTGTTTGGTGCAGAAATAAACAGTAAACGTAAGATTCTAAGGAAAGCATTTACAAGCAAGAAAAAAAAAGAAAACCCAAACAACACCTTTCGTATTGGTGAAAGAATGCACCACATCAACCAATGAAAAAACCAAAGCAAAATCTGACATACAGTACTTTGTTGCTGATGAAAAAGTACTTAAGAACAGCCAGTTTTACCATAGACTGTCATATGAAATATACATCATGTCCAATAAAATGTGTGATTTAGCGAATTTCCTGGGACTCTTTGTGGTCTTTGTACATCTTGAATCTTTTAAGTTGACTTTCCACTAACCTGAGTGGTTCTACAATTGTCTTGATTGTAAGTTAACTGAATAAAGCAAAGTAAGTTGTTATCATTGACAAAATAATCAAGTGAGATTCATGTAATAAAGTGCTTCACATCAATTGCAGCCCAAATACACTCTTTAGAATACATCAAGGCAACATGTTTTCATGGTAGGTAAATGACTATTTTATCAGGACAACTCCAAAGGCTGAATTCACAACAGAGGGAGGATTTTTTCCTGTGGGCTTTGCCACAGCACATCTGGAAATGATCAGGGAGCCAGGGAGACCTGTCAGCTGGAGCACTAGCAGGGCAAGACGAGTTGGGGGAACAAGGGTTGTCATGGAGCCTCTTCATACTTTCAGACTCACCAGCCTCCCTTATTTGCTTTGTCTTTTGCATTTGCTGTGATAGAAAAGAAACCCGGTTACTTGTAGATGCTTACAAAAGAGATGGCAGGTGAACAAGTTGACCTGGACCAGAGAGAAAAGAAGCAACTCCTTTCTCTCTTTCCATGAGCTCGTATGTGTATCTATCCACTCATCTATTTATTTCTCCACAAGGCAGCCGTCTGCTTTGGGAGTTAGACGGATTAGGTGTATGTCTATGATGTGTGCAGGTCTCTGTATGTGTTTAAGGTGGGGAGTTTCTGCCTGACTAGGACCAGAGGACACATGGAGTCGTGTGAAGACAGACATCTGCCTCTAGAAGTCAACTTAGTGAGGAGAAAGTTAAGACACAAGTGGCTCGACAAAAGGGTTGACTTTAAAAGTCGACAGAATTTCATGGACACTGGGCTATGACTATATAAGGGCTTAGTATGGGCTACATAAGGAATTCTTGGTCATGGAAACATAAGGGTTGTGGGTAGATATGAAATTTGACTCCATCAGTTTGGTCATGATTATTGTTTTTGAAGGCTTTGCCTTGCTGTGCACAATGACTCTATATTTGCCCAGGAGCCCCACACAGGAAATGATATCAATTCCAGGAAAAAGCAAGAAAAGGAGGTCATGTATACAACACAAGAACACAGTTGATCAGGTTGCAGAAACCTCGGGTTTATCCTGAAGCCAATGAGGCTTTACTAGAGATGCTGATCCTGTTGGAGTGGTAGTACAAGTATTAAAGCCACGACAGATGTGTGGTGCATTCGAACATGTACTGGATTCCCTTATTGGCTAAACAATATGTTGATTCAGACAGCAGGAATATTATTTTACTCTGTTTGATTGGCACAGCGCTGATGTTCCCTTCACTGAATCCTCAGCTTCGCTGAGATCTTCCACAGTTTTGTCATCTCATCTGACTTTGTAGCTACTTGCTCTTTCTAAATATATATCTTTTTAAGTCCATCTATTATCCATTATTACGTGTGGCACAGCCTTGGACATTAACAGCAGCAATCTTAAATCCGATCGTTTTATCTCACAATCTCTGCTCCTTCAGCCTGCCTGCTCCCGCTGGTCACCTTGGCAACTTGCATCATTACCATTGCTCTCAAGCGCTTTATCTCCTTTTGTTGACTTTATTCCTGGCATGATCCACATTACTGGCACTGGACCTTTGATAAACAATTTCTCTGCTTGTCTCTCTGCGTCCTCAGGACACTCAGTCCACCAGTGTTCTGCCAGATGACAGCGGGTCTGTGTTGATGGACGACACCTCCAGCCAATGGTCAGCAGCAGCTGACACCGAGGAGGAGAGGAGAAGTGCCTTAGAGAAAAGCATGTATGTCTTCCTTTTCCTTTTGTTGTTAATCACTTTAAACATCCAGACATTCATATTACTGATCTGTTACAATTGAGTGTAGGGCAAATGTAGAATATCATCAGAGAAGGGGGCATTTTCTGTAAAGACAATTGTTTGGCTTAATGGGGGCACTTAAAGAGAACGGAAGGGCTCATCAGAGTTTGCTCACAGCAATATCATTTGTGTCAAATATGAGACTAGAAATACATCAGCATTTAATCTGGACCAAATGAAGAAAATTATTTGATGATATATTCTCTGTGGAAACATGCTGTATGTTGCAGTATCACAAGAATGTTTTGTTTTCACTGAGATACAGAACAAGTCACACAACCAGTCGTTTCCACATGTTCACATTTAAAACACAATGATGTTGACAGCTGCTACTCAAAACTAGGATGATGGATGCCTTATGAGAAAGCAGTTTGGGGCAAAGTTTGAGTAAGCCCCCAAAATCCTCATGGGAGAATTCAAATTATCCCACTAATCTTTCTCGGTCATTTTGCTTTTAAAGTTCCGTCTTTGCTTCATTTTTTTTTTAATTTAGCCCCCATGCACTAATAGAAACTAAAAATACAAATCTGGAAAAATATTCTATTACTGTGGAAAATAACCAGTTAAGGAGTGGTAAACGTGGTGACTGAGTGGGTGGAGCTAGGTGAGCCTTTAAGCAGACTGCTGAGAAGACTTCAGGGCACTTCTCTCCAGCCATCCCTGATATATGTGTATGCATTCCCCCACTCCTGTAATAAACACCCTTGTTAAACTCTAGTGGGCCTCATAGTCTTTAAACACGGCTCTAGTATCGACCACCTCCACCGGACAGGATTTGTTGGAGACAGCATAACCCGTACCTCTGTCACACTGAGGACAGGATGGGCGTCTGTTATCCTGGAAAACCAGCAGATCACCCCCTTTCTGAGATATTGAGGATGCCCCTACATAACTCATAAAAATGATTTATTTTAACAAATGAATCAAACTATTTAAATAATAATGCTTGATTAGAAAAAAAATCTGTAAGGTTTGTATGAATATTCTTACCTCTTCTCTAACTGTAACTGTCCCCGTAAGCTAATACAAAGCAACTAGTTTCACACAGTATTGTCATAAGTTACGCTGCGCAAAACACAGCAATAAGAACTAGAACTAAGGTGTCCGTTTCATGATCCTGTAATTGTGCGTTCTGGTTCAGAGTAACACCTTCACGTCTTACTGGGACGCTTTAACTTGAGAATAATTGCTAACATATAATAATAATATCAACTTCCCACTAAGTCAAATTGAATGTTAAAAAGGTTTTTGCACCAAATCAGAAAAAAGGGGAAAAGGATATATTTGTCTCATTATTGTTGAAATAAAAAGGCTCACTTTACAAGGTTTTCACTGAGCCAATGCACAGATGAGAATTTTGAATAAACTTATATGAACAAGTCACTAAAATCTGTTAGAGTTCCATCCTGTAGCTGAAGTGAACAGACTTAAAGGATAGTGTGTGTGTGTGTGCGCCCGCTGCCACAGGCATGTTTTCCAAACTGGATGCATCATCTGTGAGGTCATGAATTAAGCACAAAAGTCGAAGCAATACATTTGATAGTGTTGCTTAGCAACAGGGTTGACGTAGCATTAGGCCTTACACTAACCCTAACCCACCAAATAGGAGAAGACCCCAAAAATGAGACCACCCCAGTGCCTGGCTGCTCTTTGCTTGGTTATTAGATGCAGATGCAGAAGTTTCTCTTTTTTTTTATTTAGTCCCCCAGTGGCTTCAAGTAATATGATGTTTACAGATTTTGTTGTTAGATTTTATTTGAACTTTTCATTGGACCTTTTAACAATATCCACCATTGTGATGCAGAGGTCTCAGAACCATATGTATTAAATATGATATGTTTGGAAATATACAGTATGGCTTAATATCTAGAAAGAAAACAATAAAACTCGGCGCTTCCTGGCCCTCGCATAAAGTTAGATATAATAATTTGAAATCAAATCACCAAAATTCCCAGCAGCTTTCAACCTCAAAATCTCACAGTCTCATGGTTCTCTGCTCCGGTCACATGGTGACATCTGAGCCTTGTTCTTCTTCTTAAAGAGGCAGGTGAACATCACAGAAAACACGGAGTATATACATATTTTACATGTTTAGCTGATCTGCTCTGTGCTGACATAAAAAATCCTGCAGGTTATGTTAGTTAATTGGATTTATTTGCTTGAAAGTGCACAACGTGAAAGCTGTTTTCATTTTAAATTCTAATCTTCCACTATTATAACTTGGGAAAATGAGCACTGAATTATATGTTATGAGTGTGATAATTTATATATTACTGCATGTATCTCAACACTGTTGGTTCATTTCTATCTTTGCAGGTATGTTCTGAAGGAGCTTATTGAGACAGAGAAGTACTATGTGACAGACCTGGGACTCATAGTGGAGGTAAACCTCTCAGTCTGCCAGCTAAAACTATGCGATCCGTACAGACACAGCCATCCAATCTGTCAAAGAGAGCTCCAAATCCCAGTCATCACAATCCCTCCTCTTCACTCCACACTTTTGTCGGCCTTCGTCCCATCATCTCCAGCCTTAAGCAGATTTTATGAATTAAAAGCTTGAGTAGTATCATGTTGCAGGGCTTTCCATCTCCTGCTTTTTAAAATAGTGTCAGCTATTTTAATTCAGAGATTAATTATAGCTTCCTAAAGGTTTATATGTGACATCCACTCTAGGTGTAACAACTTAACCTTATGGTGTTGCTCAGAGGATTTGTGTTGGTGTGAACAGCTTTGTCTTTCTCTTGCAGGGCTACATGGCAACAATGAGCACCAAAGGTGTTCCAGAGGACATGAAGGGAAAAGACAAGATTGTTTTTGGGAACATTCATCAAATATTTGACTGGCATAAAGAGTAGGTTCCTTTAGAAATGTTTTCTTTAAAAAATGTGTTTCAAATGCAGATAAGGTTAAAGGAAAACCCCAGATTTGCTGAGTAGTGTGTTTGAATCTGAGTGGAGGATGAAGGAACAAAAGTTCAGGAGGCAAGACTCAACTTCCGTTTTGGGAGATGATTGTATTTTGTGTGTGTGTGTGTGTGTGTGTTTCCTCTCTGTAGCTACTTCCTGGGAGAGCTGGAGAAGTGTTTGGCAGAGCCTGAGAGGCTGGCTCAGCTCTTTATTAAACATGTGAGTAAGCCTTCTATGTAGGCACACACAATCACACACGCACAATAGTGGACGAGTCTGGGTCTGCTTCCTTCTGCTGTTCGGGGTGAAGGGGGAAAAAAGAAAGAAAGAAAAAAAGAGAGAAAAAACAAAGAAAACATTTGGAGCTGTTTATGTACCGCTGCACTCTTTTCACACTCTTTAGCTCCTTCCACTTCTCTGTTACTGATGCGTCTCAGTTTGGCTGTTTTTACAACAGTAAATACGGATAACACACACGATACACACTGGCTGTGAGCTGGACGAGTCATGAGGAAAAAAAAAACTAAAGTTAGAAAAGACAAGAAGAGCAGGACGATGAAAAACCAAGCTTTCTCCACCCAAAAGTCTAACCCTCGTTCATGTCCTCACCTGAGAATGAAGCAAACTGATGTGTTATAGAAAAAAAACATTATAGTTAAGTGTATTGTTTTTGGAAAATAATAGAGCCAGAGTAAGTATGTGGAGACACAAGACTTTACAGTGCATAACATTTGATTTCTATGTATTGGCTAATTGATGACACCAGCGGACTAGGTTGACACTTCGGGTAATTTGACCAGCTCGACGTTGCTTCTTGTTTGAAGATAATTAAGTCTGAACCCTCTTTCTGTTTTCCGCTACAGTCACTCTCCCTTACCACAGCTCTTTCAACAATCCGAAGAGGCTCAGCCCACTGGATAATCAACTCAAAAAGCCTGAGGGGGAATAAAGAAACTTGTAACTAAATCTAAGCACGGTGTCACACTGTGAAAACAAGCAGACTGGGAACATGGCTTTAATGAAAAGCAGAAAGCTTGGTTCGCTCTTAACCAGAGCTGTGTCACCAATATGCAACATGTGTGCTCACTTCCACACAAGCAGCATGTAAACATGGGAACACAGCGCTACACAGGATTCTGACTGACACACAGAGACGGCACACTCCCTCATACATCCGCAGCGGTTTTCTGCATTGTTACATGCGGTCCGTACAGGCCACAGAGCCATGCGCTGCGTTGCTTGGTGCAGTCTTATATCGACAGGCTGTAAATGGCTCCGGTTACGCTGAGGGTAACCTGGGTAAATTATACATAACCTGATGCTCATTTACATGTAACTCCATTAGCTCCCTCAAGACTGCCACATCTGCACTCCCATGCCAATTAGTCACAGAAGAGCAGGCGCTAGCAGACAGAGTCAGCTTCAAAGGCGCTGCACTGAGACAAATCATTATTGCACTGCCTCCTTTCATCCCAAACTGCAACCAGAGACACTACACAATGAAAATGGTTTCTTTTACTCACATTCAGGACCACTTCCTTGTACCTCAAATGATATCAAAGATGCATTTTCCTAACTGTGAGCTCATGTAAAAGCCTTTTTACTTTTGTGATGGTGGTTGTGATGCAGAGAAACTCTTATGACACAACAAAAACAAAACATAGCAACAAAAGACATATGACATACCACGAATCAAGCATTGTGATGTTTCAATATGTGACATTTGAGAAAGAACAAAGACGAAACAGAAAACTAAAGAGAAACATGAAAACTGCCATGTTGGCTTTTCTGTAGTTTTGTCATTTTCATCTTATTCATTTGATGTGTTTTGTCTTCTTTGTGACACTGTAGTTTTCCCTTATAACTGACAAAAGCTCATTTGGGATGTTTAAGTGAAGTGCTATTTGTTTGGCTTGTATTGCAGGAAAGGCGTCTGCACATGTATGTTGTGTACTGTCAGAATAAGCCCAAATCGGAGCACATCGTCTCAGAATACATTGAGACTTATTTTGAGGTGAGAAACCTTTAAAATCTAGCTTTGAAATGTTTGTTGGATTAAAAAAAAAAAACCAGAAATAAATCAATTATATAGTCTGTTTTCAGTCTGACCAGCAGTCACCGGCCTCTAAAGTCTGAAGTTAACAAGATATTTGATATGCATGGGTGTCTTATGGGCCTACATTAAATTTCTGCTACATATAAATAAAGCTGTGTGGATCTCTTTTGAGCTTCTTCTCCATTTTCAGTGGCAGTAAACATCAGACGAATCACACATACGATATGATCCTGCCTGTTTATTGTTCTAGAAGGTTATATGATTCATCCGATGCTGTGTTTTGTGCTGTGCCTGTCACATTAACCGGTGGTGTGCGTATCCGTCTCCATTGTCAGGAGCTCCGGCAGCAGCTGGGCCAGAGGCTGCAGCTCAATGACCTGCTCATCAAACCTGTCCAAAGGATCATGAAGTACCAGCTTCTGCTCAAGGTGAAAAACAGGGCACAACTGTGCTGCTGACCACACATCAGCACCTGTGCTCACATACTGAGCAGCCGTCAGACTCAAAGCAGCTCCTGCCGCGAGGCTGTAAACATACAAGCTGATGTAAACACCTGTGCATAAACACGACACACACTGAGCATAATTTCTGTTCAGGCTACTTTCCTGTAGGAGAGGAAGAGGCAAATTACAGAATGAGACTTCCTCCCTATGAGAGGATTTAAGCAATGATATGTACAAGTCTTTGAAGGTAATCATGAAATTACTATCCTGGTATAAAACTTTACTTGAATCTAAAACTTTACCCTTTAGCATTGTGATGAAAGGTGCGTTCAGCTCTCATAAATACTCCTCCAGATGTCCTCACCTCAGTCTAGGCAATAAACCTGCAGTGCTCTGGTGACCATGCTGTGTTTATTTCAACAGGACTTCCTAAAGTATTACACCAAAGCTGGGATGGACACAGAGGAGTTGGAGGTGGGTATCCTAAAGAACATTTGTAATGAATCCTTTGGATATGCGAAGCAAAATGTTATATATTGAGAGCAAAATGTGACTTTTGTTTTGTAAACAGAAAGCAGTGGAAGTGATGTGCTTTGTGCCAAAGCGCTGCAATGACATGATGAATGTGGGCAGATTACAAGGCTTTGAGGTCAGTCTCAGGACAGTTGCTCTCAAAACAACCTTCCTGCAGAATATTTTGCTTCAGTTAAAATCCCCTCTGTAACGATTTCCTCTGTTTTGTTTTTGTACCAGGGGAAGATTACAGCCCAGGGCAAACTGCTCCAGCAAGACACTTTCACTGTTACCGAGCAGGACAGCAGCTTCCTGTCTCGAGCCAAAGAGAGGCGAGTCTTCCTGTTTGAGCAGCTGGTCATCTTTAGTGAGCCCATCGACAGGAAGAAAGGCTTCTCCCTTCCAGGGTATACCTTTAAGAACAGCATCAAGGTGTGTGCTGAAGCCACCCAAGCTGTATGAAATACACCAGAAACATGAGAAAGTATGCACACTCCCAGGATCTAAGTGATTCACACCAGAATAATTCTTGCCTAACTTATGATGTTATGTAATTCCTCAGTGTGGGCTTTTAAGACTTTCACACATGTTATTTAACAAGCAACTTAGCAGGATGAACTGCTCCCAGGTGCTAGTCAGATGTGATGTGTTCCAGGTGAGCTGCCTGGGGGTGGAGTCCAGCGTGGATGGTGATGATGCACGTTTTGTTTTGACCTCACGCAACCCTGACGGGAGCGTGGTGCGCTTCCAGCTGCAGGCCGCTTCCCCTGAGATCGGCCGGGCTTGGGTCAATGATGTCATTCAGATCTTGGAAAGCCAGCGCAACTTCCTCAATGGTATGTCCCAAGCACTGGAAAGCAACACGATTTATGGATTTAAGAGAGACCACTCCACTGCTCTTAAATCCATAAATCGTGTTGCTTTCCATTTATGGACTATGTTGTGGGCCTATGATCACTGTGAGCTGTTAAATTATTGTGAGTCTAGACCAGGGTTCCTTGCCTAGGGCCCGGACCATTAAATATTAAGTTCTAGTCCTTGTTTCATGTGTACAGAGATTTTCCAAGTTTACCTCTGAAGATAAATATTCTCAACATGAAACTACAGAACATTATTGGATTACAGACAGGCTTACATACCTTAAACGCTGTTAATGATGTTAATGGATTATAAAGGCAAAACTTGCTGATGTCACGTAAACTACTTAAACTGCAGAGATAAATAAGTTGTCATGTACACTAAAAGGTATTAGTTAAACCTTGTTTATGTCTGCTATGATGTTTTAGGAATTTGCTGATAGCACACTATAGTAATTATCAGAAAGGTTGGCTAAATTTAACCTTAGATTAATTTTCTATAACATACCAGACAGATTCCTTCAAAATATATCTATCCATCCATTTATCCATCCATCCATCCATCCATCCATCTGTCCATCCATCCATCCGTCCGTCCATCCATCCATCCATCCATCCATCCGTCCATCCATCCGTCCATCCATCAGTCCATCCATCCATCCATCCATCCATCCATCCATCCATCCATCCATCCATCCATCCATCCATCCATCTCTTCTCTTCCTGGTGGGCTGTGCCCGAATATTTCACTAGGAAGGCAACTGGGAGGCATCCTAACCCAATTTACCTGGCTCCTCTCGATAGGGAGGAGCAGTAACTCAACTCTGAGCCCTTCTGGGTGACCGAATTTCTCACTCTTTCTCAAAAGGAGAGGGGTGTAAAGTGGACGAAACTCATTTAGACCTTATACAGTGCCATGAATATGTATTTGCCCCCTACCTGATTTCTGTGTTTTTGCATATTTATCACTCACAGAGGTTTCAGATCATCAAACCAATTTTAGTATCACACAGAGACAACCCAAGGAA
>JBBDHI010000014.1:12827299-12840127 GCA_037177115.1 Craterocephalus stercusmuscarum
AAAAGAGAAAAACAGGTATTTAAGGGCATAAAAAAGTGGATTTTGCATATGTTCCCTTTAACAAATTGGAGGTCTGCTGATCACCTTCTTCTGCATATATTACTAAATGCATACGTATCTTAGACGTCCACATTCATAATGTTTTGCTCATCAGAATTATTTGAAAACGGAAAACTCTGAAAAGTGAAAAGGTATTTTGTCCATTGCTGCTCAGTGTCGTGAACACCAGATAATGCAAATGGCACTGCTCTGTTGTTTTGTGTGCCAGTTAAATATTTGCATGAAGATACATGATGAAGTGTCTGCCGTGAAAGAGAAAACTAATTTCATCTAGTCTGCAGTTAACACTCCATATCCTTTTCCATTCAACACATTGTTCCTTTAACCACTGATTAATATCTTGTTTAAACAGTTTGCAGACACATCATTCAGTCTGTGTGTTTATAAATTCTGTGGAACCAATCAACACAATGGCCCACATTCCTGGCATTTAAAGGAAGTCCCTTATATCATTGCATGTCCTCTCACCAGAGACACAGACATTCTAGGAATATGACTCAGGAACAAAAACAACTTGCCACATGGATGTCTGCTTATTGCATTTGCTTTAAAAGGCAGGGATAAATCACCCTCTGACCATGCAGCGCTCTGCATCAGCAACACATCCTCAGACCTTTCACCTACACCCTGTCTGACTCCACTCTCAGTTTCAAGGAATAACAATAACACAGAGAAGATTTAGTGCAAATTAGCTAATGTTTTCCTTTTTAGATTTTAGAATGAATAGACATTACAGAGAAGGATTAATCAGGATTAAATCATTGGACTGGTCCCCAGCACTGTCTCTGTATGTGGGATTACCAAACACCCCCCAGCTAATTACGGCGTCCTCCAGGCTGAGATGATATGATATGTAAAATTAAAGTGACTTCATGTCCATAACTGCATGCTACATGTCAAAGGTCTCTTGCTGTGATCAACTCAGGTATCATCCAGCTCTGCAACAAATCTATGAGCTCAGATTAAAGAAATTTTAACAGCCAGCGAATGGAATTGGTGGCAAGTCGGTAAAATCAAACACCTTGCAAGTCTGAGAAAGACTGGCTGCACGTCAAACACATCAGATTCTGCTTGTGATATCTGTGATAAAAGCAGATACCAGAACAGATTTCGATTCAGTAGTTTGAATTTTAATGTTGATCTGTGTCTATTGGACAATCAGTAAGGATACAAGTATGCCAGCATATTCATTTATTAGGTACTTGGCTGCCAATCAAATTTATAGTTTTAGTGTTAAGATTTTAAAAATGTTCCTTTTACCTTTTAATGGCATTTCACATCCAGCATTTCTTCAGTTGTGAATTTTTCCCCCATATATCTGTTTGTGTTGGTAAACTTACAAAATAAGCAGCTCTGACTCCAAATGATTTACTTTCTAAAAATTTAAATAACAAAAGAAAATCCCTTTGACTGCAAAGCATGTGCAACACATATAAGGCACATCTAAATGCAGTCATTGATCAGAACATTTGCAATGAGGGTACACTATTGTTATAAGCGGCACATCAAAAGTAATAAATGAGAAGGGAGGTGTGAGCCTTCTAGTGTGTATTTAAACCTAACTTAATGAAACAGAACCTCAAAATAAAAAACAGGCAAAGTATGATAATCCAACTTTATGCAAATGATGGTGGATTTGTTTTCACTTTACAACACACTCAGTAGGGATCCCAACCCTGCATGCTGAAAAGGGGGTTTCAACTGTGTACAGTGTGAACGTATCAGGGCATGATGATTGTTTGGTGTTTTTATCTCAGTGAAAAAAAACACATTTAATCCTTTCTTGTGTTTCCTGCTTTCTTATGGTACAATTTAAGGTGTACCTGTGGCAGTGTATATTTACATTTTTCAGCTTTAAACTCTTTGCCCCTCTAACCAAGGTCTAGGCCGATTCAGGCTAAAAATCCTTGGGTGTTGTCCTGAGCAACATCTAAGAGTGCCACTGCCTGCCCTTCCTCACGTAGCCTCATGGGAGTAGATGTTACTTATGAGGAGGGAGGGATTTTTTCACAGCACCCAAAAACATGGCTTAAGTTAAAAATATATGCTGAATTTCCTTTGTTTAACATTCACCTGCTGAATGGAACCCACACACAGGTACTTGCATAAACGTCCTATTTCTCTTCATTTAAAAAGAAAAAAGAATTAAAAACTCCCCTGTATTCACTGCTATCTAACAAAGAACAGCTCAGTCGTCACGCAGAATCTCGGATCAGAGCTGAGGTGTGGTTTGATCCATGAACCAGGTTTCCTTGTGTGATTGAGTTTCACAGAGGCCTCATGGGCAGGCTACCACGCAGACTTTTTCCTTATGACTACACACTTTAAACACCCACCCATTACAGCCATTCATGCCTCTCGGAAATGAACTCCTTGCTAACAGACAAGGTTTGAGGTTACACCTCAGCTCCATCAACAATACAACTTTGATCTCTTCGGACGTTTCACAGAGATGCACATTGTATCAAATATGCCTCCGCGTACCTACCGCTTTGCAGTGCAGGAGGTGTGGTGTCTGCAGAGAAGGGGGGATTGTGAGTGAGGGGCAGCCAGCTTGTATGACTCTGCTAGAAAAAATAAGCCTTTTAGCTGTAGGACCCAGAGGATCCCTATAAAAATGACCCAGCACACCTTTATGTTGTCTGGGGCAGGCAGAAGATGTGAAAATAGTTGGTTGATACTGTAACAAGAAAAAAAAACGGGGGGAGGGAGAAAAAAGAAATATGATTGGCTCAGAAGAGTCTGACAGGAAAATGCAATGACTCCTGAGGTCAGAGCAGACTCTGTTATAAATGAATTGCAACTGAAAACACGAAGATTGCTGAAGCCAAAACGCTTCTCTTGTTAGCCATCATCAGTGAAGAGACATCATGAGCGCTTCTGTGGCTGTGTACAGGAGTATTTACACGGAGGACCGCTTCAAGCAGGCTTTCGGCTCCGATGATAACGCGAGTGGGAGTTTGCGGCTCCGGGAGAGGCTCGCCGGGAAAGTCAGGTGTTCAGGTCGAGCCTGCCTTCACCTGTTGAAGGAAAGAGTTCCCATTTTCAGCTGGCTGCCGAGATACAGGCTGAAGAAATGGATTTTAGGAGATACTATTGCTGGGCTGACTGTTGGTATTCTCCACATTCCGCAGGGTCAGTAAACGCACCTTACTGTAATTATTTGCGGCCAGTTTTCTCCAGGATTAAGTTATTTAAATGAATTCTGCCGCTCTAAACGTTAAAAACAATAATAAGTTAGTATTATTCTTAGCTAACATTATAATCCCACACTGATCGCACATGAGCCAATTATTTATGATAATGTTAGAATTAACTTTCAACTTTTCAACTTCATAGTAAAAAAACATCGTTCATACACTTGTCATGTTTCCCTATTGATTAACACTGCGTGTCCCCAGAACAATATATTGTCAGACCTATAGTCAGTTTCTTTGTTTTACATTTTCCCCGCAATGTTTAAAACTAAGAACAACTTTGTTAATAATCAGTGTGCTTGTCTATCTTGTTGTTATTCCTATACAGGTATGGCCTTTGCATTACTCACATCAGTGGCTCCGATATTTGGCCTTTACACCTCTTTCTTTCCCGTTGTCCTGTATATGATTTTTGGCACTGGTCGTCATGTATCCACAGGTAAGAAATTCATCTACTGTACACAACGTCTGTATTGTAGGAAACATATTATGTTAACCAAAAACATTTTCATTTTGAGGACAGCATCTTCAAACCAAGGGTCAGGTAAGTGTGTTCTACACACTCACTGGGTTGGTTTACCTTCTCAGGTACCTTTGCTGTAGTGAGTCTGATGACTGGCTCTGTAGTGGAGCAACTGGTTCCCACTCCTCTGCAGATGAACTCCAGCTCATCTGAAGCAGCAGACTTTGAGGCCCAGAGAATTGGAGTGGCTTCAGCTGTGGCACTTCTCTCAGGAATCATTATGGTAAGACAGGTGCAGGTCACACAGTTTAATGGCTCAAAATGAATTCAGATGTCTTGCAAGTAAGACAGCAGCTTTTGACTAGATTCTGATATTTTATTAATCTCATGTAATCTCTTGTGTCGCAGCTCTGTATGTTTGGTCTTCAGCTGGGCTTCCTCTCCACCTACCTGTCAGAGCCAATTGTGAAGGCATTCACCAGCGCTGCTGCTTTCCATGTCACCATCTCACAGCTGCAAAGCATGCTGGGCCTGCGGCTCCCTCGCCACACTGGGACCTTCTCCCTGTTTAAGGTGGTTGTTGTGTAATGTTTTAGTGTGCTGTCCTAAAATGCTATTGGAGAAGAGAGCCTGCTTACTGACTGGTGTGCTCAGACTTTAGCGTCTGTGATGGAGAACCTGCCCCACACCAACATGGCGGAGCTGCTGATCTCTCTGGTGTGTTTGGCTTTCTTGGTTCCTGTCAAAGAGATCAACACACGTTATCGCCACCGCCTGCGTACACCCATCCCTGTGGAGAGCCTTACAGTCAGTCAGATTAAGTCTTACGATCTATATTCATTTAATAATCACAATGCAATGGAAAAGGCTTGAAATGATGGGTTATGCTTTATTCTTTAGGTAATTTTTGCTACATGTGTGGTCTACGCCTTCTCGCTGGACTCTACTTACAACATTGAGATAGTTGGCCACATCCCTGCTGGGTAAGCTTAAACATTAAAAAAAATGATAGCATTACCAGTACTTTGTCTAATTTTTACTGATTTCCCCATCATCAGATTCCCAAGCCCAAAGTTGCCTGCCTTTCACACTTTTCCTGCCATTGCTGGAGACACAATAGCCATTACATTTGTTGGATATGCTGTGTCTGTCTCACTGGCAATGATTTATGCTGACAAACATGGATATTCTATCCATCCAAACCAGGTAAACCATCAGAATATAAAAAATAAATGAGGTTCTAGCTAATCTGTTCTTATCTTGAACTGAACTTTTGGTTGATTTCAGGAGCTGCTGGCTCATGGAATCTCCAACACGGTTTCCTCTTTTTTCACCTGCTTTCCCAGTTCGGCCACTCTGGCTACCACTAACATTCTCGAGAGTGCTGGAGGACACACGCAGGTATTACGCATGGTGCATGTGGTGGCATTTTTATGACTGCAGCTTGAATTTAAACGGGGTCACAAAAAGAGAAAGAAAGAATACTAATTTGGATTTTTCAGCCTGTCTTTTCCCCAACAGACTAAAAAATCCTTGATATGCAAGTTTTAATTATTCAGTCTGTTAAAATGTTTGAAACACTGATGTAAAAAGACAAGACCTATCCAAAATGGATCAAAGTTAAATACATATGATGATTTTACATCTAACATATATAACCTTCTACAGCTTTCTGGTGTGTTCACCAGTCTGGTTGTCCTGATTGTCCTGCTGCTGATTGGACCTCTTTTCTACTTTTTACCTAAGGTGTGCTTATCTCCAATCTGTGCATGCACAACACAAACAAACAATCAAAGCAGAACAAAAAGAGCGGATTTTTTCATTTATGTTGTCCTCTTTCTCTGTCCTCAGGCGGTGCTGGCATGCATCAACGTTACCAGCCTCAGACAGATGTTCTTGCAGTTCAAAGACTTACCTGAGCTGTGGAGAATCAGCAAGCTTGACTTTGTAAGACCATAAAATAGAAACATGGGATATAAGAGTGTGCTTCCGATGTATGAGCAGAAAATAAAAAATACAGCTAATTATCTCTCCAGCTTAGTCTGAATTCTATTAACTAAGCTGCCTGTTGACAAATTGATGATGTTTGAACAATAAATACATCCAACCAGTCATGGAGTTATGAGCTTGTAGGGCAAAGAAAGGATGGCTGATAAACTGCCCGGATCTTTGCACTTTCACACTGACTGCTTGGCAAGAATAAGCTATAATTTACATCGACATGCTTCCATTGTTAACCGTTACCTTTTGCCATGTTATTGTGTTTGTGTCTTTGTGCAGATGGTGTGGGTTGTAACCTGGCTGTCTGTGGTGGTACTCAACGTGGACCTTGGCCTGGCTATCGGGGTGGTTTTCTCTATGATGACCGTAATATGCCGCACACAGAGGTGCATTTTCTTTTTCCTCTGCATGCAACTGACATGCGGTCCTGAGTAAATTTTATAAACAGCAAAGTGACATATACAGATGTATTTATGTGCAGGAGATTTTATCACAGGGACTATAAATTTGAAGAAACTAATGTATTTGTCTTCCAGGCAGTAGCTCATGTGTTATAATGTGTCACTTTAATATGACACTGATGTGCGATTATTCAACAGGGCTGGTTGCTCAGTACTCGGCCGGGCAAGCAACACAGAAATATACAAACCTCTGGAGAACCACAGCAAGGTGAGCATGGTCACTGGTTATTATTTCTCTTAACAGGCCCAAATTATCAGCTAGCATCAGGCATTGAACTTCAAGACGTGCAATAAATAAGATTACTTTTTTTTTCAGGACCGAGTAATAACCACAGTTTTCTGAAAGAAAAGAGATGACACTTACTTGTTTTCTCTTCAGTGTTATGAAGTGCCCGGAGTGAAGATCCTCACTTATAACGGACCCATTTTCTACGGCAACCGTAGCTTCTTCAGAGAACAAATGAACAAGCTGTTGGGCCTGACGCCAGAGAAGATCCGCAGCCGGGAGAAGGCCAGGAAAGCCATGGAAAAACGGGAAAGAGAGATAGCAGTCAACACTGTGGTATGACTGCAATCTATTAATTAAGACAAAACGATTTGCAGATTTTATTGTACAATTTTATTTTAGTTACCTTTTTTCTTCCTATGTTGCTCTTTAGGAGAGAGGAATTGCAAATACATCATTTTCTTCAGAAAATGAATTCTTTAAATCAGGTAAATGATTTTTTTTGTCGCTTAGATCACAGAGTTGACGTTTTCTTACGCTGCAGATCGTACACGGATGATTGATTCTTTTTCTCTGCAGAAACATCTGAGAG
This sequence comes from Craterocephalus stercusmuscarum, assembly GCA_037177115.1. Taxonomy (NCBI): domain Eukaryota; kingdom Metazoa; phylum Chordata; class Actinopteri; order Atheriniformes; family Atherinidae; genus Craterocephalus; species Craterocephalus stercusmuscarum. The sequence goes on from JBBDHI010000014.1 coordinate 12,834,300, forward strand.
TGATGTTCAGGCTGTGCTGATTGATTGCAGCAGTGTGATCTTTGTTGATGTGGCAGGAGCACGCCTGTTCACACAGGTTAGTCAGCAAAAAAAAAAGACAAAGTTGCGTCTCATTGGTTTCATGCCCTACTCTCACATTTACCTGGACTGCCTCTGGTATTTTGCAGATGTGCACTGAGTGCCATAAATTTGGAGTTCATGTGTATTTGGCTAACTGCAATGGTAAGACCTATTTAATTCTTTAATATTTTTTCACTGTCTTTTCTTTTGTTTATAATCTGTTTCTACAATACGCTTATATAGACTTCTACTATCACTGTCTGTCTCCACAGAGAATGTCCTAAAGATCCTGACATCGTGTGGTCTGATGAGCCACATGAACCCTCAGCATATTTTTGTTACTGTTCATGACGCTGTGATGTACATTCAGCAACAGATGGTAAAGTTCAAACTCATTTCACAAATAAATAGGTTGCATTGTTTTATTACTTTTCGCACAAAATAAAGAAACGGGTGATGATGTTGCTGTCATGTGTTGTAGGAAAAACCTCCAGAGAACAACACAACAGTTTGGGTGTGAGTCGGGAGAATAATGATGAGTCATGCTCGCCTTGGACAAGTATCTGGCAGAGGGCACAAAGACTAGGAATCTCTCCAACGTTTGGTGCAGCTTCTGCTGTATACTTGTGTTTCAAAGAAGCAGTAGCCTGTTGTAGCGCATGAATTAAAACAACATTTATATTACAGTGTTATCAGTTCTTTTGCAGGTTTTTGGATTCACTCTGGCACACTTAAATAGCTTTGATAAACATTTTTTTTGTAATTTCTTATGTACTTTAACATTGTAATATTTATTTAGTTATCATTTGTTGTCTGCTATACAAATATGTGCACTACATAGTTTGTTTAAATACTATTTATATGTTTTGAAAGCTGAGCTTGAAGATGCCACTGTGTACAGCAAAAGCCATTACATACTGACTCTAAATACTTTGTATTGTAACTTGAAAAAATAAAACCAAAGACTAAATAAATTACTTTCATACAGAACAACATTCAGTGGCTTTTCAGATAAATGTTTCCAGTATCAGAATCTGTATTGTTTTTTTTTTAATGTTTTTTGAAGTTTAAAGCACAAAGAAGATATATTAGATATACGTGGGCATAACACATTGTGGAATGTGAAGCTCGGCACTTTGCCAGATTTTGATAGCGGAAGAAGAGCAGTCTTTGTATCTGGTGAGACGCTGTAGATTTTTAGTGTCTGTGCTTTGCAGTGAGAAAAAATGGCAAACAGTCAGATTCAACAAACAGAAAAAGGGCATTTGGCTTGTTTTCAGACTAAAGCAAAAAATAAAAGACATTGTGAAGATTACAACTTTATTTAAACACACAGCATTGAAAACACAAGAAAAAATATGCAATATTGTGGTGCATTCAGCTTTTCCTACTTTCAAAGAAAGATGGATTTGGGCTAAACATTTTTCCCATGTTACATTCATGAGACATGAGGAACCTTACTGCCATGCTGCCCTCTGCTGTCCAAATGCAGAAACGTTTCTTCTCACGGCTCTTCGTCTCCATCCTGTTACCTTGACCTGATAAAACTATATGTACTGTGAGTTCAGAACCAGGACAAAATAAAGCTAATTATTTCCTTGCTTGATGATGAGTAGCCAAGTTATTAATTTTTTCCTGTGCATATTTCAAAGAGGCCTCTAGACACTGTACCCTTTGGGTTTTTCCTTTAAAGCTCAAGGAATGTTTCGCTAATTGGCAGGAAGTAGTCCACTTCAATTAGAACAAGGAGCACAAATATGTGGCCAAATGTTTACAAGCCAAATTCTACAGCCAGGCCTACTAACAGAACACACATGCAGGCATATGTTCACGAAAAAAAAAAATATAACAAAAACATAAAAGCTCCATAAGAAGGTCAGCCATTTAAAAAGACTAAAGTTTGATTGGTGTTACAGATAATGCTGTAAAAACAGGAAATTGAGTAAGCTTACATAGTGTACATGAAGTTATGTCTGTTTAATGGCAGAATTAAAAAAATTACACAAAAATACTTTTCTGTGCACAATTGTATGGGAAAAATGTAGTCTTAATATTATGAAACAAAGAAATATATTATAGTAAGTGGAAAAAGCAGTAGAGTTATAGCTTGAAATAAAAAACTGATTTATGGTACTTTTTATCAAATGAAACACCTTTTGTTTAATCCTTTGATCCTTATTTCTTTTTGCCTGATATTTTATTTCCATCTTGTGGTGAAATGTTGTACTGTCTACTTGGCTGAGCGGTCATGCCAATTTTCACTAAGGTACCAAGACAGTATTATCATTATTGTCAATATTATTCAGGCCAATTTATTTATTGATTGATTGACTTATTTACCTTGTTTGCTCCCATAAATTCCAACAGTGTACTGTATTGCACATCTTACATAAATCCAAATCCCATTTGTATAAAAAAAAGTGTTGCAAAAATATTCAAGTAAACTTTGTTCCAGACTGAAAATGTTTATTCAGTCCAGTTTTCCACTACACTACACTCTTTCACCTGTTAGTCATGGTCTTTTCTGTCCTCATGAAGCAGCTTTTATTTTAACAAATGTACCTTGTGTTTAATCTAAAAACACAATTGCATTCATAGTCTAAACATAGTCATAGACAATTAGTTTAAATTAACAATACAAAGAAAGTAAGAATCTAAAGAACTATCTGAGAGAAAATGTTTTAATTTACCTGAGAACTACAGAAGGTTAATTTCTTTATATGAAACAAGTTGGAAGCCAGCTTTCACTGACTAGTCATGCACTTGAACCTGTTCTTGAAGTAAAAGATTTCTTGGTGAAGGTTACCACCTGATGAGTATCTGAATTTCTCATAGGCCTTCAGTGTGTTGGATTTATTCCAGGGCAGGTGGATCTTTGAAGCGTGGTTTACAATGATGTCACTGCAGGAGCCAATATGGAGGGAGCCCAAAGCATCAATAAAAAACTCTGAATAATAAAAGAATAAAAAATGTCAATTTCGCATAATCTTAGTCAAGGCTCTGTCCCCCCCATTTCAAAACAGTGCAATAACTATAGAGAAAATGCAGAAAAGTTATTGAAATAAGTACTAACCCAAATGTCCCGTTCGTGATACCCGTGGGTCAAAGCCGACCTGCTGCACCTTGTCTGTCCGTGCCATAAAGAAGTTGATAACGGCATCTGCTACCACGCAATTAGGGAATTCCTCGATGACATGGTGATACCCAAGTCTGATATGTAAACAGTCCCCTTCCTCTCCGCCGTCTTCCACTGAAATAGTGTGACGATATGTTGCAGTGTAACCCGTCACCTCTCTCACTGCACCACTAACCTGAAGTCAAAGCCATAAAATGTTAAATACATAGATACATAAAAAAAAAACAAATAATTTCTGCATGTTTGTGGAGTAAAACCACAAAAACAGACAAATAAAGCTGCACAGAGGAAAGTGACAGAAATAAAACCACAAGACAGCAAAAAGTATAAATAGTAAAAAATAAGAAAATAAATGTAGAAATAGATAATGAAATAGATCCACGGTCGTGCATATTTTTTCTCTTTGTTTATTGTTATTAATTAATAATTTCTCTTTTCTTTTGCATACAAATTCATTTTTGTTGCATTCCAAATATTTTAATGTTGCTTGACTTGAACCTCACCAGATCCAGAGTGGTCTTCTCTAGAATTTCCACCATCTTTTCCAGCCTGGTGTTAGCAGTGAAAAGGAAATCATCATCCACCCAGAGCACGTACTTGGTAGAGACCTGAGATATAGCCAAATTTCTGCCTGCAAACCAACCCTGCACATATAAAGAGGAATTAAGACACAATGATCTTACCGATGGTTAATGATAACTAGAAAAGTACAATAGAAACGAGATGACGGCTTTACCTTTCCAAATGGCATAATGTAATGTTCAATATGAGGACCGCTCACTGGCTGCGGGTGCTCGTTATCATCTGCGATAATTATAGTGACTGTCGGATAATATTGCCTTATGCTTTCAATAAGATCATTGAGCTTGTCATAGCGTATAAAGGTCTTTGTGGCAATGGTAACCAGAGCAGAGATGTTGTACGCTGTGAGGAAACAGAAAAACAACATTACGATGGCACTTTCACACCTTTTGAATAAAAAAAACCAAACATTTAAGATAAACAGCATGGATACCTCCATTAGAACCAGAGTTGTAAAGCCTAGGTGCGTTTCTATGTCCGACCTTGATGGTGAAAAATGACCTGTGACCTTCAGTTGCAAACTGAACTGAAAAAGGAAGCAAAAAAAGCTGAGATCATTCCAAATTAAATACTTTATAAGAGGAGACAAAACAGTGTTACTGCCTCTTATCCTCACCCTACGGTAATGTGTTAGTATTAATGTGTCCTGAACCCATTCAGATCATAAAATTTCATCTTTTACTGACCCAAAACAAAGTTATCAATTACTTCTGATGTTCTGCTCTTTACGATCAAAAATGACGTTTTATATCAACATATAGCGTTGGCATGACAACTTTACTTGAATCTGCTGTCTTGGGGTGGAACACGGTGCTTGTATAGGTGACAAATTGCAACTGCCTGTTCAGAGCGGGGAGAAGAGGACTCGACAGTGTCATGTGCTTCTCTCCCTCTCCTCTTATGGTCACCTTATCTACTGTGGCAGCTATATCGAAAGTCCCCAGTGTTGCACTCAAAGATACCTGTTTTATGGATGAAACAAATGATCAGAATCTTCAGTGGAAAACAAAGCAAAACACTGATAAAAACAAACAAACAGACCTTATGGTTTAAGCTGGCTTCCTCTTTGAGACCCAGACCTGCAGAAAGAGCGAAAATATTGGTCCACTATATTAATGTAAATTAGAAAGATGGTGATATATTTTAACAAGCAGAATTAGATCACTATTGCAGTTCAGACAGCCTAAAACCAGTCAGTTTCTTTGATACAGTGCTGGGTTGTTCCCAGTTCAGTCCTACGAGGGCTGCAGTCCTGCAGGTTTCCAGTGAATCCCTGATCCAACACACCTCACTCAAGTGAAATGGATCCAACATCCTGTGAAGATCTGCACAACTATTCATTTATTTGAGCTTAAGGGTATAAGAACAGGGAGCGATTGCAAACCTGCAGGACTACAGCCCTCATAGAACCGAATGGAGTGTCCCCGGTATGGTACGATGTTAAATATGCTATTACCAGGAATGAGGATAGTTTTCAGTGGTTTCACCTCCAAACCCTGGATGGGATACTGAAGAGGGCTGTTGGCCTCAGCGACAATAAACGCGTCTGCTGGATTGTAGGACCTTTAAATACATATTAAAACATTGATTTATTGTTCAATTAATACTGTACAATAAACACCACATTCCAATTTTACAAAATAAGGGTATTTAATATGATTTCACTAAATAATTTTGCTCTGCACAGATCCAGGGAAAAGATACCTGTTGAGGATAAATTTAGCCTTTCAAGACAAAATAATTCAAGCTACTGTAGGTGACGGTTTTCAAAGAATTGAGTTTAGGAAGCTTACCACTTTATTGGATGAACACACACAACATTTGTTTACATTCAAACCTAAGACCTCTTGTTGCATGTAAAGTAGGCTTAAAAAACCTGTGGTTCAGGATATTTGTGTCTTCTGGAACACTAGATAAAATCTCTCGTGTTTTAAGGCACAATGAATTACCGTAATTGAGCCAAATAAGGTGCATTTTTTTTGCAATAATATGAAGGTAGCAAAATATCAATGGGCAAATGCTTTGGTCTAACAATAAAAAATAAAATAAA
>JBBDHI010000014.1:12871991-12886078 GCA_037177115.1 Craterocephalus stercusmuscarum
GTATATATATGTATATATATATATATCTTTGTTCAGTGTGTATCTCGTTAGCGAGATAAGTGTGGGATGATTGCAATAACCATCATCAGTGAAAGACCGGGGTGAGACTGAGAGTTGGACAGGAGGGATATTTCATTGGTCCTCTGCCATAGCGACAACACATCTAAATGTTTTGACTTGCAGTGCTTACACAATGCTAAATGGGTGATACATTTCTGGGGATCTGACTATTTGTATGAGAAAGAAATTTCCTTTTGACACACGAGTGAACAGTTTTGGGAGAGATATGAGAGCTTTGCAAATGCACCATGGAGTTGTGCTGAACATCCAGGTTATTTTGTATAAAGTGCCAACAGTGATGAGAACGTCCGATCTGTTTCAAGAAATGAGACAAAGTAACTGAGAAGGATCTTTCCATTTAGGAAGCTCTGATGATTTACATGGGAGAGGAACTTAGTTCTGAACCATGAGTGAACAGTTTTGGGAGAGAGATGAGCTTTTGCAAGTCAGCTATGATGTTGTGCTGAACTGTAAGACTCAGTTTCAAGAAATGAGCCACATCAATGGAGAAAAACTGTAAAATAAAGGGCCAATTTTGATCAAACTCTAAGTTTTAATTTTACAAGCTGCAATTTTTGGAAAATCTGACCTTTCACATTTATTTTGAGGAAAGAAACACAATACAAATTAGTTTCAGGTGGATTTAAACACAATCTTTTGGTGCAGTGACACACTATGTTAAAGCATACGAGCTAGATATGCAACAATTTTTCTTCATGACTCTTGACAGAAAAGACTTGACCACAGCAATTCATAAAAACTCTTCAGACAGCATCATTTAATGATTTATTGACATTTACATTTTTTCCACCATGGTTTCCACCATTAGTATTTACCATAAAGTTTCTTTTTCATTTAAATTACATTTATAATGTTTTTACTCACATACACATTTATTGTTTCATTTTCTTATTGCAATAAACAAGAGTAGCCAGAATGAGTCAGGTATTGCTACAATTTGCCATACAAACTCTTTGTCCCTCTGATCATGAAGTTCAAAAATAACTTTATTGGCAAGACAAAATTACACCACGGCCCCTCCATCTCTCTCTCTTTCTGCTCTGAGAGAAACAGAGGGCAGAATAAGGCTAAGGCTAGGAGCTTAAACATAGCTAACATGGATTACCTGCCAAGAAAATAGGAGTATAACATTTATTTTGAAATATGAATAATGAGGATGACTCAATGGCAATTACCACTTTTTGAACATTTCTGAGGCGCTACTTGACTGACTGACCGAGCTGGGACAAGGATGTGGTAGGCTTTCTTTGATTAGGCTGGATAATTGATCAAGTATTTAATAGAATAGATCAATCTTTCCAAACCAAACACAAACGCAGATTTTTGTCTCTGCTATTGTGTTAGGCCACTTTATAGCCTCAGGTTGCATCTGTCTCTGATTGGTGGGAAGTGGGGTGAGTCCCAGCACACTCTAGAATATATACTGTATGATACACACCAACAGGAAGGCAAGCACAAATCCTGGAACAATGTCTCACTCAAATGAACTTTAAGATTATGTTCAGCAACAAAAAGAGCACAATGGTGGAAGCTGGCATTAAGCCAGCGTCTTCTTTAAGTAATGGCATTGATAATGTTCCTCTGGGTTTTTACTTAGACACAGTTCTCACACACAGAAAAGAAAAACAATGCAACTCAGAGAATTCCAATAAAAAAAGAGCCTGTTGAGTAGATTATCTTGCTTTTATCCCATGATACCTGTTGCTGTACCCTGTTCCCCAAGCAGAGATTCCCATAGTTAAAAAGGCCCTTTAATATGAAGGGTCGGTCCCTGTGTCAAGCTACCCCTCCGTTTCTAGCTATATCTCCCTCAAAACTCCTGGAGGACCTGCACTCCTCATGGAAGAACAGAAAAGTCTTTCGGCTGGCATGCTCCCAGTTTACACATGACTCCAGACAACATGTCACAACATGTCACAATGATAACAAGTCACGCTGATAAAAATTGCTCATTGCATTGCAATATTCAGACATAGGTAAGACATTAGAGCTCATTGTTTCTCTATAGGGCACAGTGTACATCTTGTTCGGAAAGGGCTGTTAGTTTCAAGCTGTCAAGCAAGATAGTTCTGCTGTTGCTCGTTTTAGCTTTAGTGGCTCCCCACCTGCACTACCTGTTTATCAGTTTGTCTGGGTCACTAACGAAAAACACTATAATTCAACTCCTTTCATGGATGAAGCTATTTCCAACCTACAAAAATACTTTTTATGTCTTTTCTATTTTTCTTATTTATATGCGATATAAACACTAACCAACAGTCCAATCGAACAGAAAGTGCTCACCAGTCTTTGTAAAACAAAACAAATCATGGTGTGTTTCATGGCTTTCAGTTGTAAGACAAAAAACTATCAACAGATGTCTTGAGTTGGATGTCTCGGCTCCCGCTCCAGGCGGCTTCTCTTGGCTTCTGGCTTAGTCGTCACTCCAGCTCAAGATCACTCCTCCAAGAAAGTATTTGGCTTTCATCTTCCTCTATTTAATTTGTTCCCTTTCATTATTGTGGTCTGCCAGGTGGCAGACTTGCCTTTTATAACTGACGAAAATCAACCTTTGGATACCAGGGAGGTGAGGAGTAGGAGGACTGTGCAGGAATGAGAAGGGTCAGCTGGATGATTAAAAAGCCTGCCCCTGCAGAGCCTTATTGTGAGGAAGCACGCAGAAACAACATAAATACGCCTGAACACAAGGTCACACTTCAGTCATGCCTGTCTGCCTACACAGGCCAGAGATTGAACATCAGGAGGTTGGGAGGATGTTAACTTCTCGGTCAAGTGTCACCTCTGCTCTCTCTAGTTCAGTATTTCATAACTAAGAGCTCAGAATTCTTTTCATTACACACAATCCAAATTGGACATTATGAGCTCATATCAAACACAGCAGTACAGTATGTATCAGTGTGTTACTTCTGCTGCTTCTCTCATTCCCACTCGCCTCTCCCCTTTGAGGCCCTTCTCTGACTGTTATGGAGGTTGGCAGATGTGCCCCGTAGCAGTTTTTGTTGTTCAGGTCTATTTTAAAACAGATTTGTTCAGGCCAGTGTGTGTCTGCGTGCTGCCTGTGGTCAATCCGTCCACTGACCCGTGCCAGCCCTCCTCTCACCTCCCTTCTCAGGACATGACAGGGGAGTGCAATCCCCCACAGCCACTTTTCTGCCCCCCCCAATCAGATGTGTTCAAATGCAAGTACCACCTGCCTGTCAGCCAAAGTCATGTTGCATCTAGTGAGGACCTAGTGTCACAAACTGAAGGGCTACTGGCCTCTGGCACAGAGCAAAACATGTACAGTACAGTGGAGGCCGCCAGAGCTACAAGTGGCGCATACAGCGAAGACCGATGGAAGCAGCTACCCTACTGACATAACATCATTGTCTTGGTTTTTTGAGGTGCATAGGATGAGGAGAACAAGCTGAGCCATGATGTCAGGAGAAAAACCAGCCTGGCCCAGAATTCGAATGTAACACTATGCGTGGGTTACAGTTTTTAAGAATGATTTGCATGTGTTTCTTCTGTGTACTGGAGGTGGCCGTGACGGGGCCACAGTGCAAGGGAGGGGCACGGGGAGGTGAGAAATGTACAAGGGAGATCGATGCATATGAAAAACTCTCCTGCGCTCTTTCCATTTGCAGACAACTCGGAAGTCTTTTGAAAAAGAAGGAGAGTAAATGGAGAGTTTCAGGTAAAGGGAAAGACAGACATAACACTCATACTCCTTTCCACAGTTTTTTTTTTCCTGGCTGTCAGTCAGATATTTAAATTACCCCCCTCCCCTCCCCCATCAATTGCTGTTTGTTGATCATTTTTGTAGCTTCACAGTGTGCTTTTGTGGATGTGGATGTTTCTGACTGCCCAAAGTCACATGGTAACGTGTCAGTAAGGAGAGAAGAGGATTGGCCCGTGGGTGGTGCGAATAGGCCCAGGGGCAGGTCTCAGAATGGCGTGGCTGAGAGGTGGGCCTTGCAAGAGGTGATGGGGGTGCGGGTGAGGTGCTGGAGCAGCTGCACGGAGAGCCAGTGGGTTCGAGGACGCTGCAGCGGCCATTGCTGCGGCAACAGCCAAGGGGTTGGGCAAGAGCCCTGCACCCAAAGCTTTGGTGAGATCCTTAGAGAAGGTCAAAGAAGACTAAAAACAGAAAGAAAAGCAGAAAGACAGGAGGGAGAGAATTAGAACCATTAGCTCCACAAGGTCAACACATGCGCGGGAAACACAGGCTCCTTTGATCTGTCGTAATGCAGACGTTTCTGTTTAGTTGAGTTCATGTATTCAGGAAAAAGCCTGAACCAAAAGCAGAACTGGTGGACGTTTTTAAGGAATTTTAGAAAATCCAAATCTTTGCAGACCTCCTGTTCTCAAGTATCACAGTCTATCTGATAGTTAGGTCTCAGGTTTGCTAGCTGGGTCACAGCGGCCACATTTCAGTTGAGTAACTTGTTACCGTCAGATCAGCTCCCCTGTGCTTCTTATGTCGGCTGAGGAGGGGGTTAGGCTTTCCTGCCATGCCATCCCGGTGCCTTCGACTTGATATGTGCTGAAAATATACACAAAAGTAAGTTATATTCACTGACTTGATTCCCATTACATTTAACTTTCTTTTCTCTAGGCACAGTTTTAATTATAGTTGTATAATTTTTATTTATATTAAAATAAAGTATTAAATCTATTTCTATCTTCTACGATTTGAATTCTCTTGATACTAAAGTGATGATCTAATCTTCTTCCTACCTGTTTGAGTTGCAGTTCAGAGTTGACCCGCACATTGCAGATCTCACAGTGGAAGGTTCGTTCCTGAGTATTGGGGTCCACTGGCCCCCCTCCCTGCTCTCCGCTGGGCTTAGGGCCCAGACGGGGATATGCCTTGATTGGGCCCAGCCCGCTCCGTGCCTCCAAGATAGTTTTATGTTTTGTACCTGCAGGTGGATATATACACACAAAAAAAATCATAAATTAAAAAAAAAAAAAAAACAGGTTTGTAATGCCATTAAGGAAGATGAAATTACAAATTTGGCGGCTAATATAATAAAATGAAATGATACAGTGGAGATGAATTGCTATTTATAACATATGAGTCACTGGGCTTCCACCTGTCTGGATTAAAATTAGATTGGACAGCATCTCTCTATAGGTTATATAACTGCTGCAGAAACAATGACAGCAACAAATGTCAGAGAATGATGGAAAAGAACATGCACAGCAAGCTGGAGTAAATAAATGTGGAATATATAGACTAAATTGTTCTACATAAAGTCACCACCAGAGGACAGTCGTCAGACAGTTGTGCAGCTGGACATGATGCAGGACGAACTCCAAATGATGATGTTTATGTATGCAGGATAAGGTAATATATCATATCCATAACTCTCTTTATACCAATGAGAGAATTTAGATTTTCATGGTCAATCATGTTCACTAGAAATGTGAAAATCTGAGTTTTTATCAGATTTACATTTTGGCTGCTCTTAGGATGGATTTGTGAGCAGACTTTTTCAGCAGAACCACACAAAACATTGACTGTTTTACTCAATAATCGATAAAATAGCAGTGCTATGCAAATGAGCCCTTTTGTCATGATGGAAACCAATAAGAATATTTTTAAATCCGATCTTAAATTTGACTCATGCTATGCTGTATCTGACATCATCCTCTCTGGTTCAGCAGCTACCTGCTGTCAACTTCTGAGCAATGAAATAAGACATCTCATTTGACAGAGTCATGTCCATGTAACACAACTAAATGGATTTGTCTCTTGGAGACAATATCAGCAATTGAAAAAAAATCTACTTGTGACCTATGGCCCTTAAATATTCGGATCTGCCAGACTCCTCCTGTTTTGAATTTAATTTCCACTATTTTCTATGCAAATCCCTCATTATAAGGTTTCACTGGCAAATGACAATGAATGGAGAAAAGTGTTCATTCACACAGCATATTATTAAGAGTGGTCCAGATTAGCTTCTCATTAAATAATAACATATTTTGTTCTCATATTGAAAAGCTGTTCCTCTCTCAACTCTATTTTCCCACTATGCCTCTGTGCACTCAAAGAAAAGAATCCAGTTGTCATTGCTTTGACTTTGAGATATGAATTTGAGCCACTCTAAAATCCCTTTGAACAGAGCTAAGGTTACAGAGGAGGGAAAAATCGTCAGGGTGGGGTGGTTTGCGGGGAGCATGGAGGCTTCACTGGGGGAGAAAGGGACTGGAATGACAGGTTTTGCTAGTGGCCAAAAATGTGCTCTTTGTTCTATTTTGGTCTGCCGATGGATGATGGGCCTGCTTTGTCTTTGTAAGTTTGACTCTAGTGTACACTAACTCACAAGAGGACAACTTGAATAAAAAGGGGGAGTGGGTTGACAGGAAACTCAGTTTTGATGTGAAATGAATAAAATGTCTTTTACTCTTGTATTATTATGTTTTCTTTTTTGTATGATTTTGGCACTTCATTCTACACCATGCATGGTGGTCTATGTCTTGCCGCCTGCATGACATATGTTAATATTTTTGAACCCTATGAACATGCACAGTTCTGATTTTGAAATGAATTTCCAGATTTCTTTCTTCATAGAGCTTCAGCGGTTTCTATTAGTGATCCGAGGCTTGAATTTTTGGGCAAACAAGCTGATAACTGGCTGTGACTCTGGATCATGATCATGGTTCATATACTGAGTCTGATCTTTTTCTTCGTATGCTTAAATGTGCATTTTCATAATAAACAGTGAAGTAAACCGTGCAGTGGTACTGTAGGTAGATGCAACCCATTAAGATGTTATTTTAAGAAAGATGAACAATTATTCAGAGCACAAAAATGTGAATTCTAAAAGACTTATAGAAGTTAATCTTACCATAATGGTGATAGTGATTGCACTACTATCGATTACCCATCTTTAATAGTTATTTGTTGGTTGTTTTCATGTCTGGCTGACTTAGCCAAGACTCGTTGCTCAAGGCAAGTATACTGTTTCATTAAGATTCCGATATTGAGTCAAGCCATTTTATATGTATTCATATAAATAATCTGATACAAACAGGGAAATAATAGCCAAAATGAACTAACTTGTCAGGTCAGAGAGGGTTAAAGAAGCCAGGCAGCACCTAAGGGGTATTTGTACATTGAGAAAGTGTTGTCATGTGTAAAAATCAGCCTGGCAGAAAGTTGAGATTGTTATTGAGGTGAGCTCAACCACAAAACAGTTATTTATATTTCTTTTGTTGCACTGCATTTTTTACATGTCTCAACTATCCCCTTTTGAGTGAAAAAAAAGGATGGTTTCGGGTTGAGGGGAAGATTTCTCATGTTGCATGGAGTAAATGAAACATATCACAATATTTGAAGGGGAAAACTAAGGAATGGTGTGTTCTGTTAAAGCAGAGTGGTCCTCTGTGCTAGCAGATAGTGGTGTTGGGAGAGTACAACAAAAGGTTAGGCACTTTGACATCAACCTTGAAAGCAGGAGAGCAGTGCTTTGTTACAGAGGCCAGGCAAGTCAGACTCAAACAGATCATTTATCTGCTGATCAGTGTTCCTTTTCGTGCCCTCTGCTGTGTCGCGCTCAACCTGAGGGGGTACTGAGGATGTTGTTGGAACCAAGTACGGTACATTTGTGCTACATCTTTGTGTGGATGTTTAGCTAAGAGGAGCTTAAAGTAAGACAGATGATAAATTCTGTGAACAATGTATCAGATTTACCCAAACAATTGTTAGAATCTGTAATGTGACACTAATGAGACAGTAAAAATGTTACAGACCACCATACTGCAACAACCCACATGTTAAACTTCAAAAGTGTTAAGCTGTGTGAGGGATTACATAAGTCTATCTTCATAAGTTGATTTATATTGTTTTTCTCTTCGAGCAAATATCTTCTTGTTTTTCTGCATTAAAAAAATGTGTCTCATTAAAAACAACTGGAAATCTCTGAGTTGTTTTCAATTAGATTTTAGTGAGTTACAGAAACATCTTTGGAGGCATCTGCATGTGTCTATCTTGGCAAAAGTCCCAAGCACACAGGATGTGATTCGCATTTTACATCTTGAACATAAACAGTGTAGTTTAAACAAACAAAGAGGAATCCACAAAAATGTGGCAGAAGCCTCCAGACACTCAAACTTCATCAACACAAAATCTGAGGGGAATTACATCAGTCATTTCTGCAGGGTGTGAGTGGATTACAAGAAGAAATCTGTGGTTTCAACAACTTACAGCTCACAGAACAACACTCACCTTTATTGTGGGCCTCCAGCTGTGACAAAGAGTTGACAGCCACCTTGCACAGTGAGCAGTACAGCAGCTTTTTGGCCTTGTCCTCCTCTGTCTCTGGGTTGGACGGGCTGCTGGAGACCGAAGTTCCTGCAGCTCCTAAAATTGGGGCTCCAGATCCTGGCTGCTCAGCACTACCACTACCGCAGCCCGGGGAGGAGGAGGACGGCGGGATCAGGGGTGGAGTTGGGGTGGGAAGGAGAGGGCACGCTGGTGGCACTGGGGAGTCCATGGGTGGAGTGGGGGGAGTTGGTAGAGGGGGAAGGGGCCCTGGGGCCAGTAGAGGCCCGTTTAGCTGTGATAGAGGCCGCATTTCATCTAGGAAAAAAAACAATCAAATAAAAGAATAAAAATAAATACATTTGTTTTACAGAGCATTTAAAAAGTGAAACAGTAACTCGCTCTATTACTGACTTTACGGTGTTTTAACAGTGAAGCAAAGTTCCCATGGAAATACAACACTGTTACATTCGACCACATCGTTAACCACTCCCAGTTGAACACAGAGGGGAAGATCAAATAAACCAACATTAATTGCTTGCATTCAGAAGTTATTTTTCATTTCTATGCTGAAGGTCGTAATTGGTTGAAGAAAGCAGTGCTTTAAATCTAAGTTACAGAAAAAACGGATTAGAGAAGGAAAGGGCTTGACCGTTGTGGGTAGAGGGAGGGGCATGTGCTTATTTGTTTTATAGTTTGATCTTTGCCTTATGTGGTCTCGTTGTATCGAAATGTATCTGCAGGAGAGATGGCGACACCTCAGACTGCGCCAACTCCTGCCCATACACCTGCTGCTTTTGGTAGCATCTGAAGCAGTAATAGTAGGTGCTTATTTCACACTGTGCACTCTCCAGTTTCTTTAACTTATCATCCCTGTATTTGAATATACCATTGTTCCTGTTTCTGTCTTATATCACATAACATGTTCATATATTTCCAGACATGTGTTTCTGGTCAGCCACTCCCATGAGTAAGGCCTTTGGTATTCACTAAATAGTGAGTGTTGGCTGAAAAAAGACCCCCTAAATTTGGGTGGGGTATTCAGAACTCCCCCAAAGCAGCCCTCCTCCAAACTCCACAAAACATAACACGAAAGACCGGCTAAAGAAACGCCTCACTGGATTAGGGTGTTACTGTAAAGTGATGTCCTGCAGTGTTTCTGTGATGTAACCAAATGTTGACAATAAGTGCTTAATTTCTACGTGTGGGGTCACAGATACAGTCTCATCATGTCACATGACTGCTGCTGCAGCATATTTATATTTCACTCCACATTGAGCCTTATGTGACTGAATGATAATTTGTGTATTTTGGACAGGCTACTTGCCTTGCATCATCTCTAAATATGATGCCAATGTGAATGCTTTCCATTCCACTGCTTTCCAAGATCCAAATTCCTTTTCTTTGCATATTGGAAGTTTCCAGCTGCAGAGCTGCAAAGCCGCTGGCAGCATTGAACATTTGTCAAACAGATGTTTGATTAAAAAGAATAAAAAAAAGAAGAGGTCTTACTTTGATTCTACTGTACGTGGTACTGAGGAGCCTATTAAGCAGTCTCGGATCACAGGACTGTCGGAGAGTGCGTGCACTTTGGAGAGATTTATGACTCATAATATGCCTACTTTGTCAGCACGCTGACTGAGTTGGTTAAGATGAGCGCAGAGCTTATATAATCACAAAAAGGTAACTCAACATGGACATGTACACATGCCTGTGACTTCCTTGCAGTGCAGAGAAACAAACCCTGCATCCCCTACATAACACATGGTTCGGATTAAGAAGTGGAAGGCCAAATAGTAACGCGGATTATCATAATCCATAACATCCTGGAGGTCTGAGATACCAAACCAACATGCACCCACAGACACCTACATGTATTCTCCATAAAACATACTGAGTTTAAAACTAACCCTTCGAGGATTGTGTAGCCACACGAATTTCACACAAATAGTTTTATTTGTCATATTTATTGGCAAAAGTGAAAAGCATAAAAGATTAATTTGACAGTATTTCTTCTCTGGATAGTCAGGATAAAGTCCTCTTTCCTTTTCTTTCTACCCCGGCAGTTACCTGACTCTCCCAAAACTCTGGATATTCTGTAAGTCTAATTAATCATTGACAAAGCGGTTAAGTGACCCTCCTCCCTGCTCGCTGACCTCATAGCCAAACAGAAGACGGTATTATTCATGGGGAGAGGTCAGCAGGGGGAGATAACTCAATCCAGATGCGTTACACTATAGCCTGGTGTGTCTGTACGGCCTTAATCCACTTCAGGAAATGAAGCTACGTATAATATGCACACCAAGGCTAAAGATTTTGCTTTGTCGTCAATCAAAGTTTATTCAAGACTAATTCACCGCGAGGATGTGTTTGCTGCAACAGTCTACTCTCATTCCTGTTCCTTGTTTGTCACAATTTCTTTTGTCTGTCATAGCTTGTTCCAAATACAGATAATTTATTGGAGCAGTGTGGCGAACAGTATATGAAGCCAGTGTTTCTCATTATACACAGAAGGAGCCCGACCCAAATTATGCTTTGCTCTTTTTTTAATAGGTGTTTTAGTGAATCTTGTGTATGGGAGGGAAATTATTCATTGATGCATGTGCTTAATTTCATTAGTCTAAATGAAAGATGCAAGTTGAATTAGCATGAAGACATGATGTCAGCTTACTGCTCAAGTAAAAATCCCAAGAAATGTCAGAGGGGTACAACCAGACATGAGAATGATAGTTTGTACTGTAGGTGCAATGTTTCTAAGGGAAAGACATGATGGCTGTACCTGCCATCAATGCCTCTACCATGCCTGTTCTTAATGATTAAAGAGATACGAAACCCAATGCTGGCTGTGCATTCATAATGCCTTTGGCAGCATTTTCCCAGTCTGGTGTGTAGTTGAACCCACACATCTGTCCAGTCATGCAAATTATATTCATCAGTAAGTGTTGTATGGAGGTGGATTTGATGTAATAAAGCATTACAGAGACAAAAACGTGGCAAATACCCTGCAAATATAAACCCTGAGCCCATCAATAAACACAGCATGAAAAGCCTGTCGGCTCTGTGTAATCCGATACCACAGTCAGCTCACAGCCATGCAACCCAAGCCCTCACATGAAAGTCATCTGTTTAATTGACCTTGGGTGTGTGCAGGCCTGTGAGTGTTTGTGTGGACTAAAGAGTGCTATAATATTAGGGTGGTTTAAACTGGGCCTTTCATTTAAGCGGGAGTGTCAGACAGCAGAGGGATGAAGAGGAAGGGAAGGAGGGAGAGAAGCGCAGAGTTTTCTCCAGTATAACAGCTGCCTCTCCATCTACCGCCGGCCAAGCCAAACCCTCATCTCACCAGTCCAAATCCCCCAAAGCCAAGCACCTCCTCTTTGGGGGGCAACATTAACCACAAGCCCTTTAAGGGCTGTAAAACCCAGAACCTGCTCCGAGAGCCGTTAGGTTGAAGAGGCAGCGGTATTTAAAGAGTATGCCATAACTTTTCACAGTTTCAGCCCTCAGCAAGGTCTCAATGTGACATGTGTACAGCCATCACTTCTCACTGCATTTGATATGTTAATGAGAAGTGATAGAGTACAAAATCAAGGTCATATTGCCAGTGATAAACTGGGTTGCTACCGTATTACAGCTGAATGTCTCAACAGAACCAAAAATAAACAAAAAACAAAACATTTGCAGGGAAAAATCTGCCAATAACAAGAGCAAATACTCTTCTGCTGTGTGTTGTTTTTACTGTGGGAAACTCATTCCTTCATCTGTATGCTTTGCAGGCCTGACCACATTGTTTGTGAATGCTTACATGAGCTTTGTGTACAACCCAGTGTGTCTTTGTTGTGTTCATAGTAACCGCTCCTGGGTGAGCTCTGTAGCAAGCCCACAGTGTCTGTCCCCCCAGACAATACTTCTCCAGTTGAGAAAATGTACAGCTGCATGCTCCAGAGATCTGTCCCCCCTACCATGGAGCTGAGGATCATGCTGAGGACACACACACAAACACTGACATACACACACACTCACAAGCAAGCATGCATGCTGCACAATCAGGAAGAGGCAAGGTTCCAGGGTCACGAGAAAAAGACTTGGATGGAAAACGGCATTCTTTCACATGTTTCTACTTTCAGATCTCTATCATGGTAGCCGTGGTTTGGCCCCTTATGTTCTTGGTCTCTTACTAATGGAGACTGATCTGCGGTCGATCCCCCTCAATCCCCTCTGAGGGAAGAGAGTAAGAAGGACAGAAACTCTGGAACCATCAAGAAGAAAGTGCTTTTCTAAATGAGAGGAAAAGGCAAAGACACACTAAGGTCACTACTCATGCCTGGCAGACTGTGTTAGACCTGAGTTTTATCTTTTCTATTGTGATGTTTGCTCTGTGCCCCCCCATCAACAAGGGGCAAATGTCTAGTAAACAGTCAGCTAGAGAAACTTTTGTAAATATCACCAAAACGTGGCAGCTCTATCCAGTCCCTGATGTTTGATCCAAACAGAGTAGTTACGCTGAGGGAATGGAAATTTCTATGTGCAGAAAGGAGAAGGGCAAAAGCACACAATAGCTAGCCTCTGAATTATAGCTTGAAATAAGAGGATGAGCCAGAGAAGGGAAGCTGAATTGAGACTGAGGCAGAGCTAAAGATGCTCTGCCTTAAGAAATGCGCCTGTGATACCCTGGATCCCCTCTAACGAGTAAATTAATCTCCTGACACTGAAATACTTTTCATTAAAGTAAGATCAGCTGCCTTCTTTCTCCTCTCTGATGCTGGATTAAGTTCAGGTCTATCAGACTCTTACCCAGTGGTGTCAACTTTATTTTTTCTTCATGAGTCTTAGCACTCATTACCACCAACTGGATACTAGGACAATGAGGTCTATTCGGACTCTATTGCAAATTGTTTGGCTTTCAAGATCCACACACACACATAAGCATGACACAGTGCGGTTTCTTGCACATAATGAAGCTACATTATTTCCTAAGTGTTGTGTTTCAGTTCATTTTATTAGTCATTACTATTGCTTTTGGAAATCAGATTACTAGTCTTCATTAAGAAGTTGAGGTCAGTCATTAATTACATCATTCCCAGCTTCTGCAGTTTATAGGACCATGTTGCTGCAGCAAAATCAGACCACACAGAGAGCAACTCATACATGGAAGAGGAGGGATAAACAGAGCTATACTGTTGTATTGTAGTATACATAAGCTGATACATTATTATGTGTGTATATAAATATATATGGAGGTAGAAATTGTTTTATGTGTTATACGTTAATATAAGTGGATGTATAGTAAAATTTATAGGGATATGAATATTATATAAAACATAACGTTACAACAAATGATGAGTAGGAAGGGGTGGGAGTTAAAAAAAAGTGTATTCTTCTTCCGACTCCTTTTTCAAACCTGTTAACATTTTTGATTTGTTCAAGGAATATTTTTTCTTTGTTGAGTGTTTTATTTCTAAGAATTGTTTTCTCTTGTCTTGACACATATTTTCCTATTTCTCTTTTTTTTCATTGTTCAAAATAAATTTGTTTGTATCGTATCGTATAACTGTCTTTCAATTAATTAAGTTGACCCTCAATGGCAACCCTCCTCACAGCAATCAAATGGTGTGTCAAACTGTTCACGTGCCCTAAAACCTTGGAACATTTCTCCCCTGGAGCAATCAGGTCTCTGAGGTTAAAGGAGCTATACCCGATATCACGTCCGGCTAGTTTAGCTAGCGATAGCGGCTAGTTTTTTAGCTTTAGCATG
>JBBDHI010000014.1:12930892-12949243 GCA_037177115.1 Craterocephalus stercusmuscarum
GGTGTTGGAGTGAATACTAAGGAGGCAGGCTGACACATCCAATACCTCTGCACAGCAGCTTCACTGCATACATTGAAATCACTAATATACAAACATGAACCCACTCATATTCTTGCAGATTGTGTAAAATCCTGCTGCTGTTGTGTAGCATGTAGAGATAAAGAACAGTCCTCCTTCCATGACTCTTACTGAGATCAAACAGCGATGATAACACAGCTGGTTGTAACAATGAACTTATAGATATAGAAGAAACTTTACACTGAAGTGATTAGATTAGAGGAAGAGGAATTCCAGCATTTAGGAGTTTGGATCAACCACAAACACACACGAAACGGGCCGAGCGCAGAGCTATCAGCTTATGAAAATAGCAAAGTTTCGGCTGGAACCTTAGCGATCATCAATATAACAGTGCGTAGAACTTCTTCCCTGAGCATTTGTGTTTGTGTGTCTGCAAAACAGCTGAGATAGAGTTTCCTCATTAGTCGTGTTGGTATCAATAATTTAGAGCCAGTCCTTGTTGCCGTTCAATGGTCCGAGTGCTAATGTGCTGTCGGGCCAACGGGGGCCCGGGGCCCAGCGCCACTTTAATGGATGTCATGATGAGAGGGTGAAATTGGAGCATGGAGATCCTGTATCATCCACTGGCAAGAAGAAGCAGGGAGGAGAATGGATGGACAGCAGGAGGCTGACTGGGGGGGGACAGATGGCCAGCTGGACAGGTATGTCAGCAATGAGGTGATGGAGGGACTTGTAAAGACAAATCTGTCAATTTCCTTTTTAACATTTTCAACATCCACACTTTCGGATCTTTGTTTTATTGTTTTTTAATGATATTTTTCAAAAGGAACTTGATTTCCTCGCTTTCCTTTCTTTTGAAGTGTAATATAATTGTAATTGTGTGATTAGCAGACACCTAAAATTAATAAATCACTGAAATAAACAGAATGGATCATTTTCAATTTTGCGACATACATTTTAAATCAAGGTTGGGACAAGATTCTTGTGATTCAGAAGAGAAGGAAAAAGACTAAAACCAGCAGTGGTTGAGTATGACAATGGAATTAGCATCCGGCGGAGAAATACACTGGAATCAACATTTTACATAATGCATTAACGCACACAGAAATAAATTGTTTTATGAAATGCTGTTTAGTTTGGTTTTTCTGAACATTTTTATTTTGGACTCTTTAGTTTTTGTATTTTGGTTTCCAGTCCTTTTTTTTCACACTTTTTAACTTTTTGTACGATGGCCATAATGTAGGCAATCAGTGGGACTTTCATACTCTACTGAAAGAAAATGCATGCTTACATGTCAGTCCCATTGCCATTAACTGCACATCTGCAAACTTCTTCTTGTTACTTGTGATGAAATTGTCTTGACAATTTATTTCAAGGATTTTTTTCTCAACTCTAACTTGAAGGAGCAAACGCCCAGCCCTTTACATCGTACCATTATGTACCATTACTTTTATGTTAACTCTGAGCCAAATGCTCTAATTAAGTCTTAATGGTAAAATAAAAGAGTGAAGACCAGCTGACATTAGAAGTCCACAAAGTACATCAGAGTGGGGGCATGGGAATTTGTAGTTAATCTTTGCTGCCCTCTGTTGGTGCAAACCTGTCAGCACAGAATTTACTCTGGATACAGGTTAAGATCCCTTATGCTGGTCTTAAACAGCAGTTTGGAAAAGTTCCATGAAGTAAAATGACCCCCACATGTAAAGTGAGTGGGGTGTATGTTCTCAAAGCCATGTTGACACACACTGGAGTAAACAGGGAACCAAGCAGACATGAGACACAGCTGGTTACAGCATCGATGGCCTGTCAGACTAAATGTAAAATACCTTCCTTTAGCAAAAATTTGCTTTACAGCAGACTTATTAAGCAGCTGAGGCTGGTATTTCAACTGAAACCACAGAATGAAAGACTTCTGAGGATTTATCCTCCAAATTGTGCAGCAACAGCCTGTGAAAGAAACTGTATATCAAACCCAAAAGAGGGAGTGCATCAAATGCAGGCATTCACATAATACGCTAAGATTTGTCTTATTAATTCTTTCCCACCACAGTAAATCTACACTCGCTGAAATTCACCAGACAGACGGTAACTCATTTCCTTACAACAACTCAAACTCGCTGTCAAAATGCAACTTCTGCTGATCATAAATTCTCCTCATATATCACCGGTCTGCAGGAGCTATGCGACTTTCCAGAAATGATCCCTGGCCCTTTTTCTCTCCTTTTGTAGTTCTCCTGCACGGCGAAATAAAAAAAAAGATCTATTGATACTCAGTCTGCAGATTGTCAAATGTGATACTTTGGGTGTCTCCTGGCACTGCAGTGGTGAATTTAGAGGCTGCCTATGAAGGTCAAAGGTGAGCTGGCCAGGCAACATGTAAGTCAGCTCAGCATGAACACAAGGACCTCTGCATTCTCCTTGAACTAGCCTGAGCCTGCAAGTCTGACAGGCATATCACTTTGCAACAGTGAGGGATAATCATCTCACTAAATTTAGACTATTGATTAGGTGAGGATATGTGCAGGAAATGTGGCTGGAAGTATACTATGTTTCTTTGAAGGTTTTTTTCTCACTCAGGAAACTACTGAATAATTCAGGGTAGCCATGCTCTGAGTGGATTGTGATGAATAAAATTGCATTTTTGTCTGCTGTTAAGTCATAAAATGTATTCATTTAAAGCACATACACTTTTTTCTACAATAATTTCTTTGAAATTTGCTGTCTGGCTTTGGGGGCATCTTTTTACCTAGAAATGAACTTTTGCATGATGGTAAAACAACACAGCAAAATATAATTGTACAGTGTGAGGAAGGGGGACTTTAGTTTTCGCGAGGATGTATGGATGAGTGTGCACAGGTGGGTGTGCCTCTCCACACTTGCCTCCAGAGATGGAGAATGTTGATGTTGACTGTCACACTCTCACACGTCCCTGACATTTTTACGCCAGCACTGCAGGACAGGGTGTCTTTCTTTCCAGACACACTCGGATCACACATTTGCACCAGTCTGCTGACCTTGTTCAAATAATGTGAAATTTTTAAGTAATACTGAAACTTTACTTAGATTACTTCTACTATTTGGATCTAAACTGGCCCATACTGTTTTGGCAGCGTAGAGTACAGCAAAACTGATCACAGTCTATTTCTAGAGTGCAGACATTCCTCAGCTGAGAGTAAAAACAAGCGTTAGTCACATCCCTGCTTCAAATTTTATTCTCCTTCCCACACATGTCCAATCACATCCTTTTGTCTTTGCGTTACATGAACAAAATTTACACATATGTCTATTCCTGCATGTAAACACTGCTTCACACACTTAGGTAACTGTATTAAAGCAGAAACATGCATGCATGCACGCACAGAGGTACACAAATTTGCCCAAACAACATTTAGTCTGAACGTGAGCGCAACAGAAGACAGGTGGAGCTCTCATGCAAGGTCTCTGCTTCACAGATATACATTAAACATAGTTTGACACAAGAGTTATTTATTGTGAATTTATTCCAAATCAAAGAATATTTCCAGAATAAAAACTAACTGTGCTGCAGCACTTCAAGTGAACACACACAACAGCGTATAGTAGCAAAGTAGGCTTATCTCTTACCTGTGCTCCACATTGGCTACACCTCTACTTCTTCTGTTGACTGAATGAAATCCCCAGCCCAAACTGGGTATAATGGGAAATTTAGTTAAATCCTTCCACTATTAAACTTCTCAAATCTCTTCAGGAGGAATAAAAAATGC
This sequence comes from Craterocephalus stercusmuscarum, assembly GCA_037177115.1. Classification (NCBI taxonomy): domain Eukaryota; kingdom Metazoa; phylum Chordata; class Actinopteri; order Atheriniformes; family Atherinidae; genus Craterocephalus; species Craterocephalus stercusmuscarum. The sequence goes on from JBBDHI010000014.1 coordinate 12,934,654, forward strand.
TTAAATTCACCAGAGGCACCAGCAAACAGCAGCTGAGAAGGCTACGCAAAGGACATGTGGACATAAAGTCTGCATACACATTGCATGTGTCACCTCCCATCCACCTCTCTGCATCATATCTTCGCCCTCCCTCCCGCTTACTGTCAGCTCTGTGTGAAAACAAAGCTAGGGTAGGAGATTCCAGCAGCTTATCTTAGCAGACCTTAATGAACGAGTGCAGTTGTATTTAACGCTACAGCAGGGAGGAAAGCAGGAAAGGGAGTCAAATGTCAGTGAAGGTATGAGGAGTAAAATAAGGTCCACAGGGAAGAGAAATATCAGCTTGTACGGGAATGATTCATGTTACAGTTCGTGGAATCAATGCCAAAAAAGTAACTGCAGAACTATGTAAAATTCAACTTATGAAGAGATAAGGTTAAAAAAAAAACAAAGAGAAATTTCGGTCTCATACGTCACCTCACATGCAAAAATGCTGGCAGGGAGTTTAGAAAAACTGTGAAAATTTTGAACATATGGATACATGTTGAGTGACTACAGTAGCACCCACATGCAGAAATTCAGGGGTAACTGCTATTTTACAGCGTCTGCTACAAGCAGCCATCCCCTGCGAGAGCCACTGGGAGCAACCACAATGTGACCTCAGATGTACAGCAGGAGCCTAGCTTGCTCCAAATATGTCCTTACACAGCATCACCTCTCAGTATATTGCCAACTATAAGGGTGTGACAAAATCCTGTACGCTCTTATAAACATTCACAGTGTGTCTCAGCACCTCCCCGGGCAGTCTGCAGAAAGATAAGGTTAGAAGGGGAAAAGGACGGCGGTGTACAGCTGTAAGCACATTTCAGTGCTCAGAGGCCTGAGGGGTAATGTTACAGAGACAGACTGAGGACCAGAACTCTCCCCGTTTCTGACAGTAATAAACATGACGGTTACACCACAAACCATTAAATTTAACAACAAGCTGTCTGACAGTTATGTAACAGTTTATTTAGCAATTTCTCAGGATCATCTGGAAACTGTGACTCTAGGTTGCAAACTTCATATTGGAACCTCATTTTATTTTATAGGCTATGTGGTTAAGCATCATATACTCACAGCAAATTCATGAGTGAAAATGTTACACATAGAGGCTTTTGATGCTGTTTTTTCTTCACAAAAAGAAAAGAAATTCTTGGCTTCTGCTAGATTTTCTAGAATAGTGCAAGTTTTAGCTGAATGAGTCAGACCCATTAAATAGAAATCGCTGCATTTCACTGTATTTCAACCATTCAGGTAAAGAGGAAACTGTAGAACCAACTAAAAGGGTTCAAAAAGTACCACTTAGATCTGTCAAGCAGGTCAAGTCTCATATTATCTTCAGCTGAACTATCGCGTCTTACATTTGACATTTAAGATTTCTCCATGCTCATAATATGTGACCAGTAGAAAAAGGGTGCTACGAAATCTTTCCGAAAGTGTTTCAAAACACTGAATAATGGCATGAACTGTTTGTTGTCTGCGCACTAATTCCAAAGTAAGGCGTTTGCAGGGATAGAAGCTTATCAAAAACTTTCCTCTTGGACAATTAAAAGTCAGTTAAAATTTACTGACTTTATTTAGGTCAATTGTCTTGTTTGCTCGTAATAAAGCCCTACAAACATTGGTAAAAAAAATATATATATTAATCTTATGAATGAGCACCTTCATATATTGTTCCATCCTGCATTAGCTTAATTTTCAACAAATCAAACACGACCAACTAAATATATCATAATAAGCAGTTTGGTGGATGGAGTGTGGTGAACCTTTGTTCTTCTGAATCATCTAAAAGTGAAAACACCTGTGGAGGTTTGTGGGGGCAGTCCAAAGAGTCAGCGTGGCAAAAATGACACTATAAGTTATAAATACACGCTGAGTCGAACCAGTTTATAGCTGCAAATATGTCGAGCATAGATGTGCTGACAACCAGGCTTTTCAACAATGACAAACTGTACAGCCATGAGTTGCGGAAAGAAACTTTTGCAGACTGGCCTTTTAGGGAGGAATGTAACTGCACACCTGAAAAGGTAAGATGGGCAGTGTTCTGTGGTACAGATGAGTTGTTGTGGAGTCTTGATGCCTCAGGATATTCTGGAGTTACAGTCTCTGCAGACTGACTGTTTTGATGCTTTGACGTCATACTGTAGCTGTTCAGTGAGGCATTATTGATACTATAAAATGTAGAGGAAATCCTGAACCCTATGCTGCCTCTGGTGCACTCATGTTACAGGTTTGTCAGCTTTAATACAAGCATCTCTTTGTCAAATAAATGTAAGTTTATTTTCACAACCCTTTATCAAAGACCTCGACCGCTCATGATTTACAGATAAACAGGTGCTGGTTTCATGAAATGCCCAGTGCATGGAAGTTTCCCCACTCCCCGCTCACTCTTATCTTTTCATGATTGATGAGCTGCTGACACCCAACTTGATGAGTTCCACTGTGCCATGTTACCAGCTCGTAACCCCCACTAAAAGCCAAAAGGCAATCCTCCTCTGGTTTCATTCTTGCTGAAACTAAACCTGTTGCAGCAACATTCTTTAACTATGCTTTAAGTTTTGTTTATAATCTGTATGATATTTCCAGTGTGACAGCATCTGTTTCTCTGTGGTTTTGCAGATGGCCAATGCTGGGTTTGTCCACTGTCCCAGTGAAAACGAACCGGATGTCGTCTGCTGCTTCTTCTGTCTGATTGAGCTGGAGGGGTGGGAACCAGACGATGACCCTTGGTAATGTTTTCTTTCTTTATTTCTTCCTCTTTTTGTTTTGTTAGATTAATCTGAATTCTTAACTATTTTTAATGGAAGTATTTGTGTGTGGTTACTGATTTTATATGAAATGATGGCAATTTTGTCCTTTTCTGTTGGATACATGTCTTAAGCAATGTTTTCTGAGCAGGAGTGAGCATATAAAGCGATCTCCCAAATGTGGATTTTTTTCCATGAAGAAAGACTTCACTGAGCTCACTGTGTCAGAGTTCTATCACCTGGAAAAAGAGAGATTAAAGATCTACATTGTGAGTGTGTAGTTTTTAAGTACTTGAACAAAGAATTACTTGTTTTTTAGTATCTTCTCAATTTCAGTTCTTTTCCCCTTTTTTCTCTAGAGGAAGGCTTGTCGCAAGAAGATGGCCTGTATGCGCGATAAAGTGGACCATATTCTTGAGGGCCTTAAATCTCAGTTGGACTTGAAATGATTCTGGATGTTTTAATTATGTCTAAATTTTAAACTAAACTTGATGTTGCAGCAAAAGCCCAGAGGCACTTTTAATATCAATAAATTTTGAGAAAAACTGCTTTGTTTGTAGTACTGTCTCTATCCACAAGATGGTGTATTTGAGCTTAAGTAGTAGTAGTCCCCTCATGTCCGACATGGTTCAGGGAATTTCCCGTTTTTCACTCTAAACCTCCCTAAATACATCTGAAATGAGTGCTCATTGAGATGGGATTACAATGTAGGCTATATTCCCCTCTTTTCAACCAAATACTCACCATTTTCCTGAACGTGCCACCATCTCTGCCACCTCCTTTTCAAACCTTGACCCTGGACAGATGGCCTGAAGCCCCTCCTTCTCAATACCAACTGTTGCCCCAGTAACATCTGTTACATATAGGGGGACAGTGTGCACAGAGGGCTTGCCAGGACACTTGTCTAGCCCTGAGAAAAAGACTGATTGAAGAAATGCTCCTGGATTGTGTAACTGGCAATGGAAACTGGTGGAAAAGTGCTCATGGAATAAATATCCTAGCATGCCAACACTTCTGTCTTTGTTGGTTTGGTTACCTTGAAAACATTTTAAGAATGAACCCTAAAATTGTCAAAATTGGCGTAAGATTATGAGCTCAATTTGTGGGAACCTCTCCTGTCCCTGATGGAAGCGATTGGCAAGTTGGAGTGGAGGATTAAAATACTATATATATATATATACTATCCCTTCTCCAACCTTCCACTGTTCTGGATTATTGTCTAATGTGACACTCTGGCCACTGAGCCCAGATCAGCTGCTTAATTCTCCTTTATCCACTCACTACAGAGCAAAGTGAATTTAGTATTTTTTAGACAAAAAAGTAGAATATCCTTAGATGATGCAACATTTCTAATGAATCTGTTACAGTATGTACTGACCTGGATGTCTGCAAAAATATCAATCTACATTTGATCAAAGTATTCATACAAAGAGCTGTTTGTGTGTGTGTGAAGAGCAATATGCATAAATTATACCAGCTGCAAAAAGAGTAACTGAAATTGGGTAAGTGGTCTTGTTAAGTAAACAATTCATAAGGAGCATATTTACAGTAATTGCTAATGCATCTCTAATCGGGGCTTATAACCACATCCGTGTCAATCCACTTACTTGTATTTGCTCCAGAAAATTAACAGACAATAGAACATGACAGATGTGAGTGATGGGCTTATCTGTGGGAATGGTGGGAAACTGGATTTTATTCAATGTGGGAACCTGACTTTTTTTTTTTTTTTCTTGCTATAAACTAATGAAAATTTTTAAATGGTCCGTGTTGCACTTCTGCACATAGATTGCATGGAAGTGTTCTGATCTAATATGTGACAAAGAGTTAACGTTGACCTCAAGTGCTGTTTCCCCAATTAATGAGATTCAGCTAAACAAACTGTAAACAACAGGAGCAACAGATGGACAAATGGACAGATGTTGCCAACAGAAACTTTACAACCTGAGCTTTCCATCAAGCCCCATCTGTTGCTCTTACAACTGGTACCTCCCTCCTACCCTCCTTCAATTCTTGTCCTCTCTCCTCATCAGCATCTATACGACACCCTCTCCCCTGGTGCTCCATACGCTGACATAAGCATTTACCTTCTTAGATTAGACCTAAAATACAAAATTCATGAGAGATGTCAAATTGTGAGCATTGAAGATGTTAATTTCTTGATTTTTCTCACTCTAAAGCTCTTAACTTCGTCACTCATTCTATTTATACCAATTTGATGTTCATGGAGGCCTGTTACCAGTCGAGCCTTAACTACAAAGTGATGGAGGTCCAGCCACTATGTGGTTCTGATATGTTGTCAGAGAATTGGGACAGTGAGTCATGCTGTTGCTTGTATAATTATTTGGAAAACCTAAAATCCTGATTAAGTTTTTCTTCTCCTTCCCATGTTTGCAGTTGGGTCTGCTGACTGTGTTCTCTCTCAGACACACCACCCTCCTACCTTGGCTGTGTTTTTTTGTGCCTTCTTCCAAAGAGACCTCCATCTGTCCCTTCACTCAGCCCATTGTGGTGCCTCTAAGCCCAGAAACTTCCACAATGCAGTGGGCGTGCAGAGGGGAGGGGGGCATGGTAAACAGGACAGCATCCAGATCCCATTAGAAGCTCTTTAACTCCTACACCCTAATACTTTGAGAGAAGTCGGGGAGGGGAAGGTCTGCCCCTTCTCATGCACATAATGTCACCTTTTAAACTCACTTCCAGAGGTAATGAACCTGTGACGAGCCCTCTTTTCTCCTTCCAAGTGCACCTTTGTTTTTAATTTTTCTAGTTATGTTGCAACAAGATGTTTTTGGCTCATTTCTTTTAACACAGTAACATTTTAATTGAATCATTTTATTTGAACTTTTTAAAAAGATTTTACAAGCTAACTTTGCTTTTAGTACAAGAGATATTTCAAAGGTAAAACATCAGAACAAAAGCAATTAAAAAGTGACAGAGCAAGTTTTCAAATAAACTTTTTCAAAGATGCTCTGCATCATAATTTTTCTACATTCTACAATGTATTTCTACATTTCCATATAGGCTACTTTATCTCGTGAAAATCTTTCCACCTTTGGTGTAATTGTGTTTCTAGAATGTTCTTTGGTTCCTTTTTTCTCTATGGTTGTATTTTCTGTACTTTGAGAAATATATTAAGGTTTTTTGTGTCTGCATGCACTGTCTGCAGCGTTTCTTCAGCCAGCTGCTTGTGTAGCTTGTCTCCATTTCAAGTTGCTCCACCTCTCAACCTGGGCACCCACAGACCATTGCACCCCACGGAGACAAGTGTGTTTGTGTGTGTGCATGCATGTTGAGGCCGAAAAGGAGGGGGCCTTGCTGTTCACCCCAGCTTAAAGGCAGAGGGATTATCAGCACACAGACACTGATTAAAGCCTGCCAGCCTCCTATGGCCCCATTAATGCAGTCTTAATCACAATGCTTTATCCCCACATCCAACTCCTATGGATCAGAACCTTTTCATTTGTTGTGGGCCACTCTTGTTTGGCCAATGGATTAAGCATGATGTACATAGAAATATAAGCACAAGAGAATGAACAGGAAAGAGCAAGTTGCACTTAAAAACACAGCCCACACTTTGTGTTTTTCTCAAAGATGTGAGCTTCATTTCCCAAAATGGTAGACCTCAGGATTTGTGTTGCCGCTATGGCTTGTGTTGTTAGTATTTGCTGTGTAATGTTAAAAAATAAATGAATAAAAAGGGAAAAAAAGAGTTAAAGAATTAAGAGTTGCATTTCAGCATCACTGAGCATCTATGGACCGGTATCTGACATGACCTTTCCCAGGAGCTTTTTCCCACAAGTTGTGCTCTGATGCCTTAGCCAAGATGGCATAACTCCCAACCCCTTCCCGTTAAAGGATACACCCTCCCTTAAGAAAAAAGCCACTTGATGTGTTGTGAAGTCTGAAAAGTTGATGCACTCTTCCTGATGCCTTTCTATGTATTGTATTCATTTCACCCGTGGTGTCATTTACAGGTCTTACTGAAATTGTTTCATGTTGCTGCTAAGCTCCCTCCATGTTCCAATCCATAGCAATGTCCTGTCTCTGTTTTGTAATCTTGTATCCGAAGTCAATTTATGGGGATTATTTCGACATCCACCTACTCATGTATTTGGACTCAAGAGGATAATACAGATCCCTGCACCCCAACCGTTTTTGTTGTAACAAAACAGCAAAGACACAAAGAGTGTGCGCCAGCTAACTCTGCCAGGACTTTCTCACAGGCCAAGTGTCTGTCTGTCTGCATAGCTATGTGTCATTCCTGTGCCAAGGCTGACACACAAGAGCAGAGAGGACACACTCTTAAATGGGGAGCAGGGACCTCTCACCTCCTTTGCCCTTTCCTTTTCCTACCACCCCTTCTTCTTTTCCACAACACGCTCTCTCTTTCCCTCTCTCATCCTTCTCTCTCATGCTCTCACTCTACTCTCTTTCTCCTCAAATTGGCCCAGCTGTCCATCAGCCCCCTGCAGTTCCCCCAGCTGTCTGCCCTCCCCGAACGAGAAGCCCAACAACAATAGAGGTCACAGGTCAAGAGAAAGAACAGGCTGCGTTCACAATAGACCAGTGGCGCCCGCTAAAACAATCGTTCCCTTTTCTTTTTCAGCCTCTCTATGCTGTTGTCAAAACTGGAAAAGACAAACCTTTGGTGAGGTAGCAGAAAAGGGGGATGTCCTCTTGGACAACGGGCTCCAAAGCACCTTCTCCTTTTATACAATGGCCTAAGGACCACAAGGATAAGTGCACTCATGCACACCAGCCTAACTCTGGCCACTCCATCTTGGCACCCGTACTTCAAGAGCCATCATGTCGTTCACCATGGCCATTAAAGTCAAAACCAGTACTTTGGTCATTAGTTGAGTGATATAAAATATTGGGAAATCTGCTAGTTTAAGATAATCACAGATAACAGAACAATATTGCTACATTATTTTTATATCAACAATCTTAAAAGTGTAACTTTAAGTTTGGAAACACTTATAAGCTATATCTCATTTTTGCCCTCTCTCCAAGTCTGTGTAAAATATTTGAAAATGGCTTTGTGCCCTAGAGTGTTTTGGCATGAGCTCGATGGGAAAATGGGACACGTGAGAGAAAGTGAATGATAGAGACTCCGAAAGGCCTGTGTGACACATTCACCTGTTCCCCAGAGCTGTTTTCCCATGGCCCACAACAGCCTCCTGCCTGACCTGGCAGAAACCCTGGAGCCTTTAAATGACATCATACAGACTCATGCACAGATGCTATACTGCAACAGATCTCTTAGGCCACAACACACTCTTTTAATCATCCACCAAGTCTTTTTGATATTTTTAGACCATTTCTTTCTTTAGAGGATTCCGTTGCAGTTGCTTGGTGTGGAGTTTGTGTGATGGACGTTTTACATATAATGATACGAATTTATACGCTCTAAGACTGCGAGAAACGTGCATGTAATCACTGTTTTATCATATATGAAAGAGAGATTTCTCTTCTGATAGGTGGTTCTTTAAGTAAGATCTAAACAATGCTTTCATTTTATATACTTAAGAATGTGGCATGTTGACAGCAAAACGTTGTCTACTGTAGCACATCTGACTACTTACTAATCCAGTGTCCAACTGATGAAATTCAGGAGCGTATCACCAAAAATAACTCATGCCACACATTGTTGTTATGGAAATAGCATATAATATAAGAATATTTATTCAATTAAGTGCGAAACAGTGAAATATTAACAGCAGAGAATGACAAACAAAATTGTTACACCAATTGAAAATGATCTGAAAGACCTCAAATAAATAGCTTAAATACAGCTACCAGTGAATGGCAACAAAGTGAGCAGACGAAAAACAAAAACTGTGCTGAGAAAAATATAAAAAGTACAAGACACTATCAAAATAAATATTAAATACATATATAAATAAATGCATTGCTTTCTTAAGATCCAGATATTGACTGCAGACCTTGGTGCACAATTTGAGATGAATGACCCGATAATTGTTCTTTTTTTTCTGTTCCAGATCTTTGTACAAAGCTTTTTGCAGCGTTTCAGTAATGCATAATTGTGGACGTCCCTTTAGTTCAATTGTTCAATAAGTGAGGGGGCAGCATGTTCAGAAACACTTACAATTTAAATACCAATCTATGATCAAAACAAAAAAGAATAAATAAAACAGAGAACGTTATGGGTGCATGTTCATATCAGGTAGATCGAGTTGAGGTGACGAGTCTGTGCTCTCCCAGAGTACAACACAACATGAATGTAAACCACTTTTTGCTTATACAGTCAGTACAATGGTTGTCATTTTTACAGCAGTTTATACAAGAGCCGCGCTTTTACCACCTTCTGCCCGCTGCTAAGCTGCATCTCCGTTGTCCCACTTCATTTCAGATGGTGCCCATCTGAGAGGAGACCAAGTGGGAGGGGGCGAAGGAGTCAAAGGCCACATCCAGGGGCAGCTCATAACGAGAAGCCTGAAAGATGGGGTGGGCCTGATGCGCCCCTGGTAAGCTACTGGCTGTGGAAGTGGGGTAATGGTGGGACGAGAGGTAGTGGGCATGGTGTCCAGAGTGGGGTGTGTAATTCCTCTCTGACTCATGCGGAGAGGGCTCCTGCTTCAGGGCAAAGTTACTACTGATGCTGAGCGGGGGAGTGAGGGGCCCGTCATACGGAGGAGTGCCGCTGCTGCACTCGTTAGGGGAAGGGTTGTCGTATACAGGGCCTTTGAGTCCCTTCATATGGAAGAGGTGGGATGCTTCCAGGGACCCATAGGGTGGGCTGGGGAGGCCTGGGGATGGGTAACTGAGGGAATGTCCGGCCACCACACCACCGACTCCTGGGCCACACTTGTCCTCCAGTTTGTTTATGATCATTGAAGTGGGTCCCAGCTGCAGGCAGCCGGCCACAAGGTTACTGGTGGGCTGAGACAGACCTTTACACAGCATCTCCACAAACCCATGGCTTTCTGTCGACTGACCACTCTCAAGCACCTCAGACAGAGCCCAGATGTAATTGCGAGCCAGACGTAGAGTCTCAATCTTTGAAAGCTTCTGTGTTTTGGAGTAGCAGGGCATCACTCTGCGTAGATTATCCAGAGCGTCATTCAGCCCGTGCATACGGGAACGCTCTCTGGCATTGGCCTTGACCCGCCGGGCACGAAACCTTTCCTGTCTAGCTTTGGTCATCTTCTTCTTCTTAGGGCCTCGCCTTTTGGGACCCTTTTCTCCATTTGGTCCGATCTCATCATCGTCATCCTCTTCTTCTTCCATATCCTCACTGCCCAGCTCTGTGCAGGAATGCATCCGGCCTCCCACAGTCAGGCCATGGTGTCCCCTCATCTCTGGGCTTTCATCTCCATCCTGGGAGCTGCCATCCTCATCAAGCCAGCCAAGGGAGCTCACCAGCTCATTCATATCGCCATTCTTCCCAAATGTTTTGGTCATCATTTTGATCTGCAGAACAACACAGAAATAGTTAAATAAGTGTAACTTCCTCTAATGTTTAATATCGGTAAGTCCATGTTGCACTACTATAACGAAATAAAGTTACTTAAGTACATGCAGCATGAAACCGGTTACAGGATGGGAGCGCTTGTTTCAGCACTGCAGTGTGGACAGCTCACTGCTTCCTTTCTTATCAGTGCTTCGGTCATATGAAATGTGACAGAAACCATGTAAAAATCTAAAAGTAACATTGTGATATTCTGATATTATGGAATATATGGTTGTCTTTTATGACGGATTGGATTTCTGAACTGTTGCTATTAATGTTGCAACTCGCTTCAGAGACGCTATCAATCTGGGACACGAAGGGATTTACTCTGCATATAAAGCTCAAAGATTAAATAGGCAACATAAAAATCAACATGAGGACATCCCGCCCACATAGTCCGCATAACAATGCGGAGCGAAGGATTTATCTGATTATATTTTCTTTCCCTCATAATTCTTTGACATGATAAATAGGCTATGTATGATGAAAATTTTCGTTCTGAATAGTTTAAATGTCGGCGAGTTGCTGTCCTCATGTTGTTATTCATTAAAAGGAAGATCTAGGACGACAACAGCTTCGTTATGTTCTTGTCTATTTTGTTTATTTAAAAAATGCCCTAATGAATTATTGTGCACCAAAGCATAAAAGTATGACAGATTTGGCTAATGCGATTTATTGATTCAGAAATTTAAGCACGCAAAGGTTTAACGCAAAAATTAGAAAACCTTCATTCAACTTTAAGGAAAAGTTCATACAAACTTAATGTTGGTTTAAATTCAATTAACTTATTTTCCCATTGCATATAAACACAAGAGTAGAAAACATACGGTTAATCTTTAAAGATCTAATCATATTTTCTTTACTTTTTTTTTCTAATTGTTTGCATCTAAAAAAAATAAGCAAACTTGCGGCGAACTCACCTGTCCGGATTCAGTTCTGCCGTACGCAAAGTTGCCTCTATCAGGAAAGCCGTCCTATTTCAGACTGTCAACTAAATGCAAGGTCCAAAATAGCTGTGCTTCTTTCCTCGTGCATCCGCCGTTGTCTAGAACTGCTCTGCTCCCTCAGACAGCCATCAGCGTGCTCGCAACTTTCATCTCCAAATGGCACGATTGGGCAGATCTTTTTGCCTTTAACCGGGTAAGCCCCTCCCTTGCCGCCCCACCCTACACCAACTTACCCAAAAAGCGCGTGGCAGGCTCGTGACTAAAAGTTCCAAACCAGTAGATGTAGAACAGAGAGGGAGCGCGTCCAGATGCACCTAATCCCGTCTTTAATTTGCAAATCAGGAGGTCCAGAAACACCGGCAGACATTGTTGAAAAAAGAGAATGGGAGGGAAGGGGGGCTGGGGCTGTAAAGTAGCCTATGTTTTGGAGCATATTGTCATAGGCCTACTCCAACTTTCAGTTAGCATATATTTATATATTTGCCACTTTTCATCAGTACTGATTCATTTCAATCACACCAACTTATCTTTCACAGGATTTTATCATCCGTCAAAAATATGGAGTGTAGGCCTACAACATGGAACTGGAAATGACTTCTATTTTCTTAGATAGAAATCCGAGCGCTGCTGTCATAATGCCACAGGTTTTTACAAGCATGGGCCTACTGACGTGTTTAACAACTTAAGTAGAAGATAAGCATAAACTGATATTTCTTCATTATATATTAAATTACACCTTTAATTACGCGTATTGCTTGTAATTACGTTAAAATTCGATGGGGATATTAGAGAGTTTGGGTCTTATATCGAATAATTGAATGTTTGTCTCTCTTTGCCTACGAATCATCCCTGAAACTGAAAAAACCCTGCGCTGCTCCGTTTTGCTGTCCTATGCTTTTATTAAGCTATTTACATCGATTATCTTTCTTATCACTGGTTGCTTGGATTAGGAATTTTCCACTTAATTAAACTTGATGGTCGGTTCTCAGTTAAGCGACGCTCCTCGTGCGCGCGATCAAGCGATCTTGACAGCTTGGCGTGCCGAGAGCAGGTGTATGCGTCGCTCACCCAAGTAATTTAATCATTGTTGTTTTTACCATTTTTTGCTTCATCCTGCTCAGAACGGCCGTAAGATTATTAAATCGGTTGATGCGAAGATGGGGACTCTACTGCATAGGCTGAAACTTAGGAACGTGAATCGTCAGCCTGGGATTTTTCTCTTAAGTTAATCAAGAGTTATAGTTATTGCTTTGGAAGATAATGTTTCATTATCACTACTGTTTAAGAGTTATCGACCCAGAGACAAGTCCTGCAATAAAAACCTTGCAACGACTTGTTCTGGTTCTTTGATACATCAATTCTCTGTCAATATTAATCATTTTCCACAGTTTGGATAAAAAATGCCAGGGCATAATAAAAGCCCGCCAGTCCTGAGTGGCAAGCAGAGGCCCAGTGGGAGTCCATTGTCATCACTGGCTACTGACAGCCGGGGTCTCGCGAGTCGCACGTGCCCCCGCATTGATCCCATTGTGCGCGCGATTGCACACAGCTGTACTCATGACTGAACTTTAGCAATTGTGACTCTCCTTGTTTTTAAGCCTGCAATACATTTCAAATGTCTGGGAAACAAGATCTGGTCACGTGGCTAATCGGCAACACTGCGTAAAAATGGGCACTTATCTAACGATTTACTGGGCACAGTCTGACAGATGGCCTGATGTCGGAAGCGTTGGGGGCAGGGGCATCTGTTGATTGGGTGCGCAGGCGTCTCTCCCTTCAACCTAAGATGATGTGCTGAAACAGCATTTCTCCACCTCTCTAACGGTCCCAATAACGCCTGGTCAGTGCAGTGGTCATCAGGGCATGTGGATGTATAGAGATAAGTCATTTTCTTTGGCTTATACTCAGTGCAGTGTGCGTTTGTGTGACTAATATAATGCCCAATACTCCCCAGGTACATGCACTCCTACCTCCAAGCACATAACCTACACTCCCCCTGCAGTCCCATGAGTGTGAGGATGGCCTCATCACACCTGCAGCCTGAATGGGGAATTGGAGCCTCCCAGTGTCCCACAATCCCCATCGGTTTGCCAAATGACTGTCTGAATAACGGAAAGGGAATTGGCCTGCTCCCATTTAAGCAGTAACACAGATAACCAACCTTCTGGAAGAGGTCATGATGAATGCATCGCATCTGTACCAACAAGATTTTCTACAAATTCTTTAAATAAAGTACATTTCTGAATTAACTTGTTTATAATCCAATCTAACTTTATATTAAACTTTAAAAACCGCAGGGTGCTGTACTAATATCGCAGTTCAAAACACAAGTAGCCCGACACATGACATGAAGAAAAGTTCATGAAATGAAATAAGACATGAGATAAAAGAAAACATAAAAGATGAAAAATATTCAATAGAATTAATTGATAAATGAATGAATAAAATCCATGTTTCACATAAAATACCCCGTTCTGTTTTTTTCTTCTTGTCTTTATTATCAAAGTGTGTTTGCACTGCTGTCACCAGGGTGGCCCATTTCTTTGAAAGAAAAAAAAAGTAAAATTAAACAAAACAAGAAAGAAAAAGAAAAACACTGCCACAAGTGAGTTGTCTTGTGCTCCTGTCCCTGGGGACTCCGAGTGGATTGGGAGGGATTCGTGCACTATGCTGACAGATGGGTCCTTGTTCCTGTCTTTTTCTTCATCTCTATCTCCCTCTCCCTCTTTTGCTAAAATGCAGACACACTCACACGCACTAAGACTGCACGAATATAATAGGAATCAAAGCTCTGCACACATGCTCTCTGGTCTGCTCCTGAAAGCTGAGCCCCTGTAGTGATCAGAAAGGATGGAGCTCGCTGAGCTTGGATTTGTTTGAGGAGTTGGCATGCTGAGGCGTGGGGTGTGATGTGGCACTGGGTGATGGGTGCTGCAACACTGATTAAACAGTTTTCTTCCAAACTAATACAAGTTTTCCTTTATTACATATTTCAGTTTCAACAATGTTTCCAAAAATTCATGGAACGCACGCTTCAGCTGATGCTTTTCCAAGTTGGATCATAAACTCTTGCTGGGCAGAGATGTTGTTGCAGTCTGTACGTTGTTCTAGTTTATCTTGCAGTCCAGAAAAGGGAAAGAACAAAAAATGTTAGTTTTTTTTCTAATTCAACAGTATCATACAGGTTACAGAGCATTCCACTCAGCATTTCTAAGCAAGTCAACACAACTAAAAAGACCTCTATCAACTGTTTGCAAATATGAATGAATCAATAAAGTTCTGTGAAAATCCACATCCCCTGAAACTTTTAAGTGTACACTCAGTTTATCTATCTATCTATCTATCTATCTATCTATCTATCTATCTATCTATCTATCTATCTATCTATCTATCTATCT
>JBBDHI010000014.1:12965857-12978713 GCA_037177115.1 Craterocephalus stercusmuscarum
TTAATGAATTATTGTTTTTTAGTTAAGAGGACCAAACTGCCACTCACACATTTCCACAAAAGCAGAGCTGCTTTCATTCATTTAGAAACAAAAAAAAACTGACAGTTGGACAAAAACAGATTCAATGATGAAATTAGTTCACACTGTGCTGATTCACGAAAACATGAAGACAAAAGTCTGCTGTGAGAGGTTCAGTGAAGGAGCAAAGCCTGATCATAGCTATTCTAATAATATCCAAGCAGAATTTCACCAATTTGTTGCCATCAGAAAAGCCTTTTTAGCTAATCTCCAGCCTTATAAAACGGCCAATTCAGTTTAAACATGATCACTATATATTGTAATCTCTAAAATGGATATATTTCTCTGATCTTGTAGCTCTGTCTGTTAAAAGCTAAGATCTGTATAGTTCTATTAATATTTGTATCTTAGACAGTGCCTTGAGACATATTGGAAATCCATGTGGTAGCAGGCTGTGGTCAGATTCGATCGTAGCTGTAAGTTCATGTTACCGTGTCATATATCCAATTCACCCGTCAGTTCAAGTGGTCACTTCAAATAAAACTGAACATGGGGTCAGTGTGGGTTTCTGACTTCTGAAGGTAGGCTCCATGTTTATATTCAGCCTTGACCATCACTCTGTCAAAACTACATGCAAAACACAGACAAACTTGGTATAGATGTATTTAATAGCAATTGGCCACTCAACGTTTTCGATAGCTCATCTCAGAGGGAGCGTTTTTATACATGATGTTCTTTGACATGGTCGCTCCAAAAAATGAACACACACGGGAGCGTAAATTCAAGAAAATGGCTGCAATGTATCACACAACGTTGAATTTGAGTGAAGTACAGATTCTGCCATTTTATACCTGCAGAATGTTACAGTTTTTATGTATTCAGCCACACCTTCAACACAACCTTTCCCCTTGTCAGTGATGCACTTGGCAAATCACACTTCATTACACACAGAGATGATTTATTATGTGTTGAAATGATCATTTGGGTTGTTTTTTCTAAGCAAATGTGTAATTATGAAAACACTGAGCATAAAATTTGTGTCCAAATTTCTTTTCCGGTCGTTGCTGCCCCAGTGTAGGCTGAATTATGGCAAGAATTATTCAACTTAATGAATATTGTTTACTGTGGATAATAAGTGTGCATGGGGTTAAACACTGCTAAATAAAGGCAGGTCACACAATGAGTAGAAATGTGAAATAAAAATGTCTGACATATAAACATTTAGTGTGGGTTTACCTCATTTGTCCTTTTTATTGTTATATAGCATCTTCAACACCGTTATTGCATCAAAATAATTAGACATGGTGTTTTATATTCTTGTTCTCATGAGAGTTGATATAGACATATTGTAACACTTAAGATATTTCAGTGTCAGCATGGAATTATTTGCACCAACACTACTTTTTATTAACTTAAAACTTGCACATAAGTGCTGCATTAAATGCAGACTCATATGATTTGCTCAAAAACACAATTTTTCATTAATTCCACTTATGTTTATTTTTCACTAAATCCTTTTGCAGCCTATAATCTCACAATGTCTCTATGCAGGTTGTGTGTCCATGTATGTGTGTTTGCTTGCATGCATGTATGTGCTGTTTTTGTGTGTTTACACTGCATGTTTATGTCTTTGTTAATTAATTTGCATACATACATTTCTGTATAAGGGTCAGTGTGTCTATTTGTATGTTGGTGGGGTCCTCCCCCACACACACTCCTCACACTTCAGAACAGATTCAGTCTGGATAGATGAGGAAGCCGGAGAAAGTGCTATACTTGTTCTGGTTTCCTCCATGGACCTTCCCGCCGTCCAGCTGCACACACACCTCATCGCCCACGTCCAAATGCAGAATCACACTGTTCGAGGCATAGTCGTAATTCTGATCAGCGTCTTGAGCGATGGCGCTTGCTCTTACCTGTCATCAAATAAGGACAAAGAGTAAAAAATTGGAATGACACATTGCACCTTTTAATTGCAGAGTCTTATACGGCAGCCACTACTTTTGCACATTTTATCTTCTTTTAAGGTGAGTAATGACAAATTAAAGCAAGCATTAAATGTGGCATTCATTAGTATGATGCCGCCTCCATGCTGACAGTTAAACAGATGGATGGGACTGTGACCTGTGAACACCAGAGGTGGACACAGCCACTGGGTTTCGTATTGATCAGCTGTGGATTGGATGGTTCTACAGGCTGAAGAGCTGATTGGGTTCTGGAGATAAGCAGACTCACTGGGGACAACAGGTTGTCTGTTAGGAAACTAACTCAGCTAAGAAACAGCATTACTATCCACATCAGCTATTGACCTGTTGCTTATGATTCCAGACCAGCTCAATATGCATGATATTGAGTGGTTAGGGTAGACAGTTTCCCATTTGCATGCTCTGTGTGAGTTGGTCTTATTGACCCGGCAGCAGTGGATCTTTACTTGTTTGTTAACACATTTAATTGGGCTTACTCAGTGTGGACATAAATACACAAGCCCACATTGAGTTTCTGCTTTATGAAAAACAGGATTTGTACATTTATGTCACTAATCTTAAAGCAACGTGTCACGCATGAGATACTGCCGCCTTACATTGAGTAATGTTCCTAAACTCAGATGTGCATGAAGGTGAACTGGTGTAAATTAGGAATTGTGAAATCTGATGTAAATATTTTTACTCTAAAAGCCTTTAAGTTGACGGATTAACATTTTAATTTTAAATTAATCCTAAAAATAGAAGTGGTCCCAGAACAAAAAAAAAAACAACTTAGATAGAATGTATCAATAATTCTGGTGTAGCAGCTCAGATCATCAGACATATGTCAGCTATCAGTGGCCTTGTGTCTGGCTCAGTGTCCATCCATGCTGGGAGCACTCAATCTATGTCAGTGCCCAGACGAGCCATGCACATCTCCATGACAGCCTCAGAATATGATCTGCAACTCAACTACCATCATGTCACTCCCATCACTGGGACCCCTTTCCCCCAATGAGCACACATCAATTTGAAAACAGTCCATCGCTGAGCAGCAGAGCCTGAATTACTGTAACTAAAAAATATGCTCTTTCTCTGCTGTACCAATCCATTTTGTCCTTGTCTGGACACATTGTTCACCATTCCTTATCCATGAAGTTGTGTTTTATTGCCTGTGAAATATCTGTTGGTGCCTTTAAATGAGATGCAGTCCTCGATCTTTATTAGATAGACAACATGACAGCCATCACTGGTTAAGCATGCACCTGTCATGTGGAAATCAGATTGATTAAGGTAGCAGTGACACAAATCTTCCGAGGTGTACACAAATCAACAGCAAATCAGTAATGCTGACTACAGCTGTGGTTTAATTCAATTCCACATTCTGTTGTTCACAGGGGCAAATTTAAGCTTTGATAATCTGCCTTTAACTAAAACAGCGATACTCAGGATTGCAATCATTCGGTTTCCTGACATTAATGTTTAATTTCAGAACATTGCTGACAAAGTCTTGAATTTTCCATTTACATAACTTTTCATTTCACCATAAAAAACTGTTAGCCTGCTGTAGCAGTGTGTCAATTTATTTCCAATATCAATTATGCTTATCTTACAAAGCAGACCAGTCAGTAGTCCCACAGTACACATGTGGTTTCCAGAAAAATGAAATGGCAATGTGTTACCCAGGTGACTGTGATGGCTCGAACTCGGAGAGGCAAACATGCACGCTCACATATGACTAAATTGGAGTTGCTGAACAAGCTAGCACATGATTGGACTGTGTGAGAAAAGCCACGCTCAACATGCAGACGCTGCGTTTTTGCTGTGAGACGACACGATAATAGTCCATTTGCCAGAAATGTCTGCGCAGAGCATAACGCCTGAACATTTCAACTTTTTATACAAGGTACATTTAGAAATCTTTGTTTAGAGGTTTTTTAGGGGGTAACATCCAAACTCTAAGCTACAGGTGTGATTTTGTTGTTGTTTGTTTGTTTGTTTTTTGAGGACCAATGTGTTACCCTGTCAGCCAAATGTAGACAACTACACATAAAGCACTGTACATCCCAAAAAGGACAGCTCCCAAACAGCAAATCACACATTTTACCAACCATAAAGGTTATATTGTTCTGCTTGACGTGTAGTGACAGCCAATATCACATTTGCATCATTGGCGGCTTTTGACAGCGATGCTGTTGTTGTGACTTTTTATTGACAGCAGGCATATGTCACCCTGCTCATTACTTTGGTCAAGCAGTGAAGGATTTGGCAGAGATCTCTTCCCCCCTCAGGCTTTTTCAGATTTTAATGGTCTCACATGTACATTTTAATTCTGTTTGGCAAAATAATATTCATCACTCAGCATGAATCATTTTATCGACGTATGATGGATAAATTAGAGCTTTAGCTGATGTCCCTGGGCTTGAAGGAATTATGCAAGCCCCATTTATGCAGATGCAAGACAGAAAGGCATGAGGGAGTCATGGTGGGATTAGGACAGGAAACCAACAAAGGAGACGGATAAGACAGGAGGACACAGACTGATCCATGTGAACCAGGCAGCATCCAGTTCTGATCCTGGAGCTGGAAGGGTTGTGAGCCGTGAGGCAGAGGCCCCCAGGGCTCGCCTGTGGCTGCGTCTGTCTCCGCCTAGCCCTTTCATTATAGGGCCTCCAGTAAACACGCCTGGGAGCAGAGGGCCACAGGCAAGGAGGAACAAGGAGGGAGGAGGATGTGGTGAGGTGCAGCTGCCGTGTTGTTTTCCCTGCAAGTAAAGTCATGGAGCAAACACAGACAAGGGTAGACAAAATGAAGGGAGGGGAAAAACAAGGGCCAGAGAGTTGAAGAAGGGGGGGCCATAGAGTAACAGACTGATCAAGCGAGGCTATTTTGTGAGACCAGGGAGATGGGGTGGTATATGAAGTCTTGTTTTTATCTGTGGTGCTTTGCTCCACTGGTAATAAAACTGACAGGATTCATTCTATGTGATATACTGACCTCTTAGAGCGGAGACAATAGAAAAGTAGCTGTTAAACTTACCGAAGGGACTCCGGCTCATGCCAGGAGACCTGGGAAGGGTGGGGGTGATGTTGTGGAAATAGAATATTTATTGAATAGGTTTTCCCTCTCCACTGGGAGCCCCGGGATTACATGGCGACAAGCGACTTCAACATCGCACCATGCCATAGATTGCTATTACCTGCCATTCAGTGTTATAGCTTGTGGTCTGTGACACCTGTGCACAGCATGAGAGGAATTTATTTATCTAATTATCCCAGGTACGTAATCATTTCTTATTTCCATCTGCTATGAACACAAAAGGCAACACTTGCCATTAAAAAGTAATCCTGCTATGTATCTTGCACTCTGCCTTTTTAAGGCTTATCATATTTCACCCTGCTGCATACATCTATGTCTCTTCACAGGGAAAGTTAATACAGGTACCGGTCATTACAACAAGTGATGACATTTTAACATTACTGGGTGAAATAGCTTGACCTTTAACGGAGCTATTAAAAGAGTCCATGACAGGTGGAAAAAAAGGCGACATTAAATGCAAGCCAAGGCAGCGGGCTCCTCTATTTGTCTACTGTATCAAGAATATTTAATATAGAGGTGGAGAGGAGCTATTATGAGCATTATAGAAGTTTAATTGATGAGATAAGAAGCTCACATACTTATGAACTGTCTCAGTAACATCTGCCGCTAAGATGGAATAATAAGTCATTTACAAATCATACTCCCTCAACAGGAAAATAGGAACAAAATGATTAAAGACATTTTAAATAAGAACTGTGGCCAAGGAAATTATTTATAACTATTTTCATAAAGACCTGATCAGTGTTGACTCATGAAGTATCATAATGACATAGTGTCTATCTGTCATCTCCTCAGACTCGGTAACCAATTTTGTGCCTTCTGCTCAATGGCTGTGCAGATAAAATACATGGCGGTTAATCCGCAGGACGAGAACAGGATGTAACCATCTATCAAACCTTCACAAGTCAATTACAAGCCCAGAAGCACAGAAGTGTTACCTCCTTCAATCCAAATCCCCTGGCTCCGGAGAAACGTAATGTCGCAATGATTTGTGAAAGTTAGACTGAGGTGTGAGCAGGCCGACTTTTACAGGGAGGAGATTTAATGTTGGTAATAGATAACCGATCCATAGAATTCCATGGAATCCTTTGCTCCTGAGATCACTGCACAGCATCAAACAATCCGCATGTCACATGACATAGATAACGATCTAAAAGCCAATGCGTACATACAGTATGTCATTAGCTTTGGTGAAGGTGGAGCAATACAACCAACAACCTCTTTGCATCCATAATTATCTAACTTGCTTAACTAGATAATAAACAAAGTTTGGAAGGTAAGTTTTCTCTCTCTCTCGCTCTCTCTCTCTCTCTCTGTTCGACCTTCATCACTTGTCAACCCGACACGTGTTGAGTGGGTGTCCATTGGTCATCATGCCTGATCTCATCCTGGCCTTCAACACCAGCCTCCCAGATGCCTCGTCTACCAGCCCACTGTCTCCAAACCTCCATTAAGTCATCTATCTTCCTCTGCCCCACCCCTGATCTTGCCATCAACTCACTTGTCTTGTTTTGTTCTTGCTTTCAGTATTTTCAGGAGGGCATTTTGTTTAATCCCTCTTACTCGCCCTGTTTAAGAATTTAGCTGCTTTGCAAACAAAAGGTTACGCATTTTATTGCAGTGCAACCATAAAGAAAAAGAGGAAAGTTGTGACTTCATGGATTCTTTATAGGGAGAATTAAAAAGCACACACATACAACAAAGAGCCTTAATGCCCAATAAAGCTCAACATGCCTTTTAATTCTACGGTTAGGAATGCAACGTGTCAAACACAGTGTCCATTTAGTAAAGCCTCGTCACTGACTGGCCTCAGGCGAAGAACCCGTCTGCCTCAGGGCTTCAGTAACTCCAAACATGATCGGGCATTCTGCAGAATTTCATATATACGCTATTTTCATCAACCATCAGTTGTGTTTGACTAGATCCCTGTTAGGTGAGTGCTCTATTCAACATATCTGTTTAAAGAGGCTGCCTGATGGGTGTCAGATGGACCTGGGTGAGGTTAAATAATTGAGCTGAGTGAAAAGATAATTAATGGGGAATCAATGAACAAACTGGGATGGGGTTAGGAGCGGAAAGTATAGCTGGTGTTCAGGGGATCTAATCTAGGATGAATAAATTATTTAGCTGGAAAAATGACTTGAATGACAATACAGCACATTAGGGTTGGCAGCCTTAAACACATATTCACCTTTGTGATCTCAAACATGAGGATATAAGAGATTATTTTGAAACATTTAGGTTTTACAATTCAAAGGATTTAATTTGATCATCCACAAGATGAGTCTACATCGAGCTCTCTGTGTGTGAACAGTCCTTGATACACTACATGCCCGGAAAGTTAAGGTCTAAGCATAAAGTATTTGCATTTTGAGTCCTTGATCAATGAATGAATGTAAAAAGCATCTTGAAGAATGTTTCCTGACTTTGGACTCCTCTGATGAAATCCCTATGATTTATCCCACCTCTCCACTCTTCTTCCCCCCGGCAGCCCCTCTATCTTTAATTAGTGTCTGGGGAATGAGGCAGTGGATGAGTGGACTGTCAATATCAAAATTCATTATTTATTTAGCTGAGGTGTAAACTGGCTCGTCCACGTTCTGACGGACATTTCTCCTGTGCTCCTTTGCACTTCTGTTTAGGTGATAATCAAACTCTGTGCATGATACTTACTAATTAGGCTGTTCCTACGGGCGGCAGTGCCTGCATTCTGCCACCTGTCATTTAGCTATGGTACATGTGGGAATGCAACTATGTGTGGCCGCAGTTTTTAGACGGTATAGCATGAATTCCCCTTAATGAGGAAAAGGATTGCTGTTTCATTCTTTGGCTGTCATGTTGCCACCTGCTAAGTGGAATGTGCTCTGAATCTGAAGAGCTCAATGTTGCAGAGGTGAATATGAGTCAATAGTGAAACGGAAGAGTCAACTGAAAAAAAAAATCTGTTGCATGGCCGAGTGCATTTACATACAGACACTCTTAATTCTGCATATAAACATGCCTGCACTTGTTCATATAGACACACATGCACACGCATGCACAAACTTTTACTAACCAGTCCATTCTTCTTCAGGTCTGCCCACATGCTGGTCCCGTCACCACCTCTCATTAGAACATGGTAGGTGAAGAAATAGATGCCAGGCAGAGGGCAGGTGAACTTGCCCGTGCTGGGTTCATAGTAGTTACCTACATTGGTCACCACATCATCAAACTTCAGTATCTCAGTGCCCTCATGCTGCTTGCGTAGCCCTGCATAAAAGGCAATTTTGGGTGTGTAGATGGAGGGAGAATAGCCTCCGGGGCCTGGACCCGGCGGCCCTTGTGGCCCTGGTTTGCCTGGTTCTCCAGGAGGTCCACGCTCTCCTGGAGGGCCAGGGTTCCCTGGAGGCCCTCGAATCCCAGACTTTATCTTCTTTCCAGAATAATCCTGGGGAGGTGGAGACACAGCCGTCAGCTCCTGACCTGGCTGGGATGTAGTGTAGGAATCACATACCATCCTACAGCTTCCAAGCATTTCATAGTGGCTCCCTGCTCCACTGTTGCCCCCTTTAGTGGTGTGGACCAGCAGGGGAATGGCCACCAAGAGAAGCAGAACCATGGCAACACCAACAGCAGCTCCGATCACGAGTTTCCTGCGGCTGAGCCGCGAAGCGGCCAGCGTGAGGAAGTCCTCTTCCCCTTTGGCTGGAATAGTGCCGGCCAGGATGAAGCTTCACTGAGAACTTGTCAGGTATGAAAACGTGAAGAGGAATATGAAGAGGAGAGGAGGAGTGGGATCAGAACACTGCTTGGTGAAATGCAAGAGAGAAAAAACAAAATGGTAGATGGCCAACAAGTAAAAGGTCGGAGGAAAAAATCCAAAAGACTAAAACAAGATGTTTAAAAGTCTATATTGCAGAAAATAAAAACGATATTCCAAAAAAAGGATGTTTTAGATTCATATGAGCAGACCACAAAAGCATGATATTCATCAAGTGTAGCTTGGGTGTTTCTGACTTGTCCTCTTGTCCTACAGTTTTGTGAATTTTCAGCATCAAACAGAAACCATATCTGGCAATGTGACAGTTTGTGTGAAGGTATGTTGACGAGCTGCTGCCAAATGAAACTCAGCGAGGAAGGAGTGGGGGGTATTGTCTGTTTTGTTGGACGAAAAACAATTTCTTCTTCTTTTTTTTTAGAGAAAAATCTCCTTCCAAGTCCCCCTTAAGAAACACAGGATTTCACTTCAAATGGATCGTTCACTTGCCATGGTCGTGTGGAGAAAAAGTTAATGAACAGTCTTTTCTGACAAACATTAGAGGATGCCTCACTTCTGTTTGTTGACATTTAACAAAAGTACACAAAACGGATTTTTCTGGAAAAAGGATCAAAAATGTGGTCAACTCCTTTTTATGTTTGTAGATTCTTCCTCTGTGTCTGTAAAGGAGAGTAAAAAGAATAAAGATATTGAGTCAAATTGTCCTTATTTATTTCATACAGATGCTGTATAATTTAAGTATGTATTATATTAAGAATTAGACTTAAATGAAAAAATTAAATAGCAATTGTAATAATCTTATTTTATGTGAATAAGTTGAGAAGCTGTTTTATTAAGCTTTCTAACAGCATCGTTATAGTTACATTTAAATCATCTAAATACATTCAAATCACCTAAATAAGACATAAGTAAAGGAAAACTCACAATCAGTTTCTAAAAGCAAATCCAAAAAGGATCAGATCTTTACGCGTCAGTTCTCCGCGCGTCCCACTGAAATGACGGACTTTGTGCCGCTGAAGTGCCAAGTGGAGAAATGGAGAGCCGACACGCGCGCGGGAGATGCCAGCAAAGTGATGCGACTTTCTTAATCAGAACATAATCCTCTTTCTTTTCTTTACAGGCAGAAACGAGCTATAAAAGGCGTTAACTTCAGAGGAAATGAAAACCAGAAGATACCTGCTTGAACGCTCTTTGATATAATTCCAAATGAGGAGCGCGCGGCAATCTGGCGCTCCTGACCAGAGTGTGTCTGACCACTTTATCGCTTTTCGAATCGTTTGGTCCACGAGCTTCCCGGTCTACACCTGTTAGATCTCTCCACCCCCTCCCCTGTCTCTCTCATTCTCTTCTCTCTATCATAGCAGCGTATATATTTTACTTTAGTCCATCTAAGAAATGTTGTTGCCTTTTACTTTATATTGCCAAACATCCGTTACTAAACAATTAATTTATTTAATCCTGATCGCTATTTTATGATATTTTCCCCCAGGTTTCATTATGCAAGTCTGCATTTCTTTCTATGAACTAATGGCTATGGCTAATGTGGACTGCAGTGCACCAATGTGTCCCCATCTGTATCTTGTTAGCCTGAGCTACACCTGTTGTTAGAGGCAAACTCTCTGCAAGCAAAATGTTTGAAACTGTGTTGCAAAAGGAAGGCGGATGTTTTCATCTTCTATGTGGTAGGCAAGGGAGGATATAGAAGAGTGTCTGAGTAAAAGCTGCCTCGGCATGATGTGTGAGGAATGGAGGAGAAGCTAAATGTTCCCCAGACCATTGTCTGTGAGTGTGACTCGCATCCCACAGCTATAAAGCCTCATTAGCGAGATACCCTTCCCCAGGCATTGTGCTGCTCTTTTCCCCCCTTTTACCGAAAATCTTGTACAGATACAAGCACATAGGCTACTGCAGACTCCAGTAAACACACGTCTGCACACGTGTGTGTACACACAAAGTTTTTACCATTATAAGTAGAGGGCCGTGATTTCTATTTTTATAACAGTAATTATTTATAATAATAATAGCTCTTGAGACACAATAATAATGATTTTACATGATCATTATATCATGTCCACAGTTACACGGTTGCGCCATGTATGACAGATGAATTGATGCAGCTCAGTTACCTCGTTATCGGAAACTAAAGTTTATCTCATCAACTTCAAATCTTTTCATCTGACAGTCTGAGGAAAAAAAAATGTTTGTTTTCTCTGAAGCAAAGCAATGAACCACATATGTCTGAAATCCAGCTAATTTGACTGTATTTCAGTGTACGCACTGAATGCAGGAACTGTGGCTTAATGCTCCTTTACTGATGATCTGATAACTAAGAATTGATCAAGCCTTTGAGGCTTTTACATTTTTTACTGTTGAGCAATATAGCAAGCATTTATTCATGCACTGAACCATCATGAGAAATCATTTAATTGAGGATTTTTAAAACCTTTTCCTAGAAATGTGTCAGAAACATCTTGTGTGGACTTTTGGTTGATATCATTTCCTTGGAGCTTTGGGTCACCTGTCTGACAGGCACTTAAAGGGAAGAACTCTCCATACAGTATTGATGACTGCCTCTTCATCAACCAGTAACTCCTTGACTTTTCACTCCTCCGTCATGTCAGTGTCTAATTTGGGATTTATCAAGCTTGAGCCCACCAGACACAGTGAGATTGATATTTCCCACAATTTAAGGAATTTTCCAAGGACGCGCTGGAATTTGTGAGGAATTAAGATGAGGAGGGCGCAGAATGTTTCATAGTTCATCTCATTTCCGCTGGGAAAAGTTGCTAAGCAGCACAGGGAGGAGTTGAATGCTGTGCTGGTCCCAGTTGGCAGGTTTGTCAGTATGGTCCACTAAAACAGTGCTCAGACGTCCTGAGCAGCATGGGGCAGATAATCATTTCCGAGAGTCAGAGGCAATATGTTCATGATTGGATTTTTAGAGCCTGTTAAAATATTACTGAGGTGATTAAAATTAAAATATGCGCATGTCTTTCAGCTGTCTGTCTCAGTCCCCATTCTGCTTTGGATTTGTTCCCCTTAGTGTTTGTGCTCACCTTAATTTTAATATTCCGCATTATGTTGATGAAATGTGGCTTCTTTTTATTCTGTGCACTTGCTTTATCATGTCAGTTGCTCTAACTTCACTGTGACTCGCATAGACTCAACTGCCAACAGAGTGGAAGGGCCATAGGAGAATCAGTTCTGGCTTTTTGAGTTATTAGTTTGTTTAATAATTGATTTCATATATTATGATACACCAGGAATAAATCTCAGACTTTTGTGCACACGCCTGTATAACTCGAGCTCTAGATTTTCTCTCCTCTCTTCTGTGTAAACAGGCAAGAGAGAATCAGGAATTTATTTATGGTGGCATTACTCACGTTATATTTCTTCCCGACTTGGCTGTTTTGCCTGCATGGCCTTTTAAAGTCATCTTAATTCTTCAGTTCAGCCATCCACAGCAGCATTTAAATAACTATGCTTTTAAATAAACCAAATCTTGCGTGTCGAGCAGTAATCAGCGGAATTAAATTAGCAATTTCAATGATACAGTATGTGACATTTTGTGTTTATTTTCAAGGATGAAGCACCGTGACACAGGCCATGTCAATGCTTGGAGTCCCGCTTACACATAGAAAAAACCAGCTCTGAAATTGATTATTTCCCTCAAGTGGCACATTTCTACCAGAAGGCCCTCATATCTTTGTGGGATTTCTGTTCCTGTTTTTCCGCAGCAAACATTGACAGGAATCCAGCGATCATGCTCCCATTGTCAACTGTGAAGATATAAATGTAAAATCATTAACATGTTTCGAACAGGTTGCTTCTGACTTTTCTGTAGAATTAGAAAAAAAAGACTGACATCAGCTGTGTTGGAATTAAAATTATGTTTTTACAATCATATAATCATAACATGAAAGTTATATGTTCATATGTATATGTATATATATATATATATATATATATATATATATTGTGTGTGTGTGTGTATGTATGTAAAATTTATAACATGCTC
>JBBDHI010000014.1:13004355-13015295 GCA_037177115.1 Craterocephalus stercusmuscarum
ATTAACACACACAGACGGACACACAGCAAACATTAACACACACACACACACACACACACAAGTATAAAGACAAAAACCAAAAAATCAACAAACATAAACAAGATAGTATTAAGAAAAGGCCTGCCAGAATAATAAAGCTTGAAGTTTGGTTTTAAATGGAGATATACAGAAGTAGTACGGCATCTCAGATTAGCAGGCAGCTTGTTCCAGAGAACAGGACCACAACATTGGACCTGTTTCTAGAAACAACTAGAAGACCTGCATCCATTGAGCTGAGAGGCCTGATGGGGTCATAAGCAGTAAGCAAGACAGAGATGTTACTGAGCCATTTAGTGCTGTGTAAAGCAGCAACAGGATTTCAAATGTGGCTGTTTGTAGAACAGACAGCCATTGAAAGGATGTCAGTAATGGGCGATATGCTGTACAGTACCTGGTATGTTTACATCAATCATTTTTTAAAGGCACTATCTGAATCACACAAATAGATTTTTTTAAAAAGAGAAAAAATAAATAATAAATAAATACAACCAGTGAGTTTTTTTTTTTTTGATGGCAATGCTAGAATAAATTATAACCACTGATTAAATATTTGAATTGTCTATGCAGACCTGAGGTGGAAAGGTAATGAACTCTATCACGTGGGCCTAACATGGAAAAGTTGAGAAGTGAGCTCTTTATGTCTTGTTTTTGTAAAAGATTATTCCACCTGCGCTGTAGTCAGAAACATCCTGGCACCTTTTTCTCATCGGTCCATATGTTTTGTCCAGTGTCGGGAGGTGCTGTTTTGCTGCAGGCTTGTCCTGCAGGGCCCCTGCACCCCCAAAGACGGTGTCCCCCTCGTTTTTGCTTTCGCCCGTCACTGCCGCCCTGCCCCTGCCCCTGCTCCCACCTTCCTCCCCCCTGCCCTCTTAACCATCCCCAAGCATGGCCTGTCAGTGGTTCACAATCTAAATTTAAACCCTAGCAGGGCCAACTGCTCCTCCAGCTACTCTGGGCTCCCGTTATTTTTCTCTGCCGAGTTTAGCTTTTTCTGTCAGAGGCCCTCAAGCGGGAGGAGAGGTCTGTGCTCCTGCTTGGGGGATCAGAGTGAGAGGAAGAGGGAGAAGAGGGGAAAGGCGACGGTGGGGAAATCCAGGCAAGATCAGCTGGACTGGAGCTGGAATTACAATCCATCCAACTTTGGGATTTTACTCTGAGAGGTCACATTTTTCAGGAATTAGGAGGTTTTGTCAGGGGGAGGCATCAGGATGGCGTCCAACGCAGAGGCGGACAAGCCGGTCATCATGAACGAGGAAGAGCTGAAGAGGAAGCAAAGGGAAAAGCTGAAGAAGCTTCAGGCCACAGGAGGCAACCCTCGCCCTGCAAGATCCCTCTTCCTCTTCACCCTAAAGAACCCGTTCCGGAAGGCCTGCATCAACATCGTAGAGTGGAAGTATCCTTTATAACTCTAATTTGCTTTATTTACACCACTTATAGGGGTTGAACTCTTCATTACACAGTGTGTAACAATCTCCAGGCGTTGCATAATTATTCCATCATGCAGTACTGTGCTTGAGAACACTTCCAGCCGGGAAACACAGATTGTTTGTGGAGGGCAGTGAATTATCAGCTGCTTTGTTCACCTTTGGTCCGCATGCTCAGGCCAAATCTCTGTCTGATCTGTGGTAAGTTGATCATGAAGTGTAAAGACTCCTGTCATCTTCCTGGATTGTATCAATGCTTGATTTTCACCTGCAGCAAATTGGGACTAATCTGTACACATATAGGAGATCCTTTAGGGATCTGAACATACATATACACACACAGTGGGGATTGCAAACAATCAGTAAGAAAATAGGCTGTGTTTGTGAGTAGGGAATTCCCCGCTTTTGCCTCATTTCCATTCCTGGATCATATATTTCCCACCCAGAATAGAACAAGTTAGCTGTACAGTTACTATCTTGTGATGACAGCTTTATCATAAAGCATCTGAAACCAACTATTTATAAACTTGACTATTATCCGTGAGATACATTGTCACAATATAAATAGTATTTAAAATCAATTATACTGTGAACCCTAATGTTTGTCCAGGACGTGTTGTTTACTTTTGACTGTTAATCACATTTGTGTATGACTCTATCACTGGGTTTGGATCGAACAAGGAGATCAAAGTAACAGAAACCTGTTCACAGAAACCTCTTCAGTACTTTTTTTAGTGTTCACGGCTTCAGATATAAATGAATATCGAACGTTATGAGTAGTGCATGTTTAAATGGTTTGTCATATTCTTGGGCTCTGCAGCTGTCTCACGGCATCACAGAGAGACATGATGCTGACCTGGCAGGGGAATTCTGTTGCAGAGCCCCCTACGGACGAGAATGAGGCATCACAACGGACAGGATTACATTAACTGTGACAGCTTTGCCGGCTACCCTGTAGGCAGGTTCAGGGATGATGTTTCAGGCTGAATTTAAAGCCACTGATTAGTGCTGCAGAGCTGTTAAATTTTACAGTATATCAGAAAAATACAAAGTGATTCACAAATAGCTAAACTTGCCCTTTATTATCTCCTATCTGTCTCACTCTTTTGTTGTCTTTCACTTTGATCGGGTGTTATTTTCCATATAATGTATAATTCTAAGCCGACAATCATTTTACACCTTGTGTTACGATCCTGAGTTTTCCCGTCCAGAACCTTCGAGATCATCATCTTATTAACCATCTTTGCTAACTGCGTGGCTTTGGCTGTGTTCCTGCCCATGCCTGAAGAGGACAGCAATAACACCAACTCAAATTTGGTGAGTTTAATAACAGACCTTCTCCTTGATGTATAGCACATGACTATATGAGAATCCTGGGTTTAATGGATTGAGGTTATTTTTGTCCGGTACTCTTCAGTGACTGATGAATTTGGCTTTTGTAGCAGAGTTGATCAAACTGATCTTGCCATTTTAATTTGTTGAGCACTATCAGGGCTGTGAGCCAGTAAAGTGTGATACATCATGACCAATGCTTACAGCTGCTCATTGGTCTGAGTGCCAAACTCCATTAAAATAACTCCAGACACAACTCATTTCTTTATTTGGAGTCCCATCTGTGCAGCAGATGAACAGTCATTAAATGACTGTGCTATTTGCTCATCCTTCCACAATGATCTCCTTATCCATGACAGACTACTGGTTTGTAAAGATGTAGTGGATCAAATTCCTGAGAAGGAATGACTTGTGATCATCTGTATGGAAAGTGTGCTGAGTAACACAGCATTTAGTCGCACATATAGATGCAGCAATTTTGTATTCTGCTATTAAATCTAAGCATTTTTTCAACTCCTCCTTACAACTCAGGATGGCAGGTTATTCACAGTCTAATTGTATAGAAGGGTAAACAAGGTGGGGACAGGTGTTTGACACTAAGTTTCTGCTCAAGTGTGTCTTAAATATTGTATTTCAGCATCATAGGTGTGTGTTTTCACTGCTCAGAGGCTGTGGGTGGTGTGTTTAATGTTAGACTAAACAACATAAGGAGGATTTAAGTTTGCATGTGATGTAAAGGATCTACAAGATGTGCAGCCCTGAACAGCGGTACCCTAAAAAGTTTCAACATTTGTTGAGGAAGAATTACGAAAACAAAAAAAGCAAAGGGGTGAAAAATGTCAATGAGAGAAATGAACGTATAAAATATACATTGGATACTATTTTTAAAAGCTGTGTGGCAGATGTGGATTACTCTACAAATGTTAAGGATGTTAAACCACGTCGCCTTAGTTTTTTATGTTATCAAGAAGTTTCAGCCATTCAACTGTTAGTGGTGCTAAGAGGAAAAATCGTGTTGGAAGTTAGTGAAAGCTGTTGCCCATTGTGCAAGAACTTCACACAATGCAGCCTAAGAGCTTCAGGCTGACCAGGAGAAATCTGAAGTTATAGTTTCAGCCCCTGCCTGCAAACTCAACCAAGAATGGCTCTTTGAAAGATGGCCAAGGTGGGCACTAGCATAGAGGTAGAGACTTCTGATTAAAGAAATACTCAGATATACCACAGTCTTTGTCGTGACTCTCTATAAAGAGACAGGACAGTGCAAGGATCTTGGAATGGCTTGGCTTGCAAAGCAGCCGGCTCTCATTAGACAGGATATATTTACAAGAGAATCAATTTTTCTGGGCTCCATGCCATCTATTTGTGGCCAAAACATCAAAGATAAGGCCATCCAGCACCCTATAGTAGCTGCATGTGACAACAAACAGCAGTGACAGCTCTGATTCCCTGATGGCCTCTGTGACTGGTTACGGTCGGCATGTGACCTTAGAAACAGATGCTTCCACTAGTTTTTCCAAACAGATTTAACAGAGGGGTTTTCCAGTCTCAACATCCTTACAGTAGAGCATGGAGGAGGTTGTGTTATGCTGTGTCTAATTTTCTTGAGTTATTGTTGTGTATTATGGAAATGAATCAGAGAATTAAGGTGGCACTTTAGAACAAAATGTTTCAAAGTCTTGGATGTTCCAAGAGGAACTCTGAGCAGCTTGAATGCAGCGGCAGAGAGAAATAGTTGTTGTTACCAAAGATTCTGCAACCGAATACTAGTAAGGATGCCAGTAATGGGGACTGTGGTCACTTTTCTTCTGTTTAGTAACCTAACTTTGACCAGGACTGCATATTTGATCCTGTGTAGTATCTATATATGGGATGTACTCCTGGAACCGGTGCTTAGTTTGGATTACTCTCTGAGTTGCTTGACTTTTTCAACATTTAACAGTATTCACCAGCTGCTAGCCATCACCTCTTATTTTACATTAATACAATAAACTCCACATACAGCAAGGTGAACATCTGTGTACTTTTGTTGCCCTCCAGTCAAAATCCCCAGGTATCCAAATATGACCCCATTTCTTACCCACCTTTGCTTTGGTTCACTCACCAGCTTCCTTCCAAAAACTTCTCACTTCTTACTGCCATTCCTCAGAGGTGAAAAATGTAAGAAGAGATGGTTCACCCTCCTGTTGCCGTCAGATGTAGGGCAGCCAAGATGGTGTCACAGGAGTCCACAAACGTTGCCCCGTGTAGCCGCACTCATACGCTTAAAATGATGATGGGTTGTAATATTGACACACTCCAGTGAAGAAGTGCTGCTGACCTTGTTTTTTCTGACCAGTTTAAGTCCAAATGTTTACGTTTTTATTTAGTCTGATGTAATATAGCCTTGGAGGTTGTAATTGAGTGAATGAATTTAGATTGTTGGGCTGTAATATTTAAAGGAAACAAAGGAGGAGACATCATGTATGAGCAACAGTGAGCTGGAAATAAACTCTCAGCTGTGATGGTGGCTGAGAAAGGCGGTGGGTTCATTTGAAGTTTTTTGATGCTGCTGTCAAGGCTGAAAAAAAATCAGGCTCAGAACTGTCTTTGTTTTTCATGTTGACAGTAGTGAATAAAAACACACACTTTTGTTCAACCAGCCTGACGTTTCATCTGTTTACCTTTTCTTAGCGAAGCGCTGACGCTCCGTTTATGTGCTGAGTCAGCTCTTCCATCTGCTTAAATGACCTGAGCTCATGTTTGATGTGCATGAACATTATATTACGTGCCACAAAACAGGATGAATTTATTTGCGCTCAGAAACTGTTTTGCCATCAGCCCTAGAAAGTGCCTCAGCAGGTAATTTAACACCGCCTGAAATCCAGTCTCTGCTGACCTCCAGTGGTTTAACTTTTCATCAGGACACAACATAACTGCAAGGCTCAACAAGAAAAAAAAATGAGAAAAATAAAGAGCTTAGGTTTCTTTTTAGGGACTGCAGAGAGGTGAAATCTTTAATCATTTCATGTGCTTGGTCTGCTCGTCTCGCTGCAGGAAAGTCTGGAGTACATCTTCCTGGTCATCTTCACTTTAGAGTGCTTTTTGAAGATTGTGGCATATGGGTTAGTGTTCCATGAAGGGGCCTATTTACGGAACTGCTGGAACATATTGGACTTTGTCATCGTCTTCATGGGGTAAGATTACCTTTGAGCTACAGCTGCAAACCTCTTCTGCCAAAGCTGTTACAAATGTAGAAGAAAAAAAAACTGTTTTACTACTTTAACTTTTCATGGCTCCTTTATTTTATCCTGCAGTCTCTTCACGTTTGCTTTGGATACCATAAATAAGATTGCAGGAGTGCCGATGGAGAAGGGTGGGGGGTTTGACATGAAGGCACTGAGAGCCTTCAGAGTACTGAGGCCTCTTCGCCTTGTTTCCGGAGTGCCCAGTAAGAGCCTGTTTAATAATCGACACGGGCTGCATTGGAGCTGTCTGAACTTACTGTATTAGTGAGGAAACAGTGCTGAGGTCTCATGCTGCTTCCTCTCAGGCTTGCAGGTGGTGATGAACTCCATCCTCAAAGCCATGCTGCCTCTGCTGCACATCGCTCTGCTGGTCTTCTTACTGGTCACAATCTATGCCATCATGGGACTGGAACTCTTTAAATGCAAAATGCATAAGACATGCTATTACACAGGCACCGGTACGTAGAATGAACACAATCAAAGTACCAGAGTGTTCAGGTTAAGATGCTTTGAACTGCTCTCATGTTTCTCCCCCTCAGATATCTATGCAACAGCAGAAGGTGAGTTGCCGGCTCCGTGTGCTCAGGCAGGTAACGGACGGCGCTGCATTATTAACGGCTCTGAGTGTCGACCTGGCTGGGAGGGTCCCAACAATGGTATCACCCACTTTGATAACATTGGCTTTGCCATGCTGACGATATACCAGTGTATCACCATGGAGGGATGGACCAAAGTGCTGTACTGGGTCAGTGATTGAATGCTGGGATGATTTGTGATGTTTACAACATTCTCACACTGTCATCATGTTAGACTTTATTTAGATTTTAATAAGTCCAGCTGACTGACTTGAGTTGTCCCACAGATCAACGATGCCATTGGTAATGAATGGCCGTGGATTTACTTTGTCCCTCTTATTCTGCTGGGCTCCTTCTTTGTGCTCAATCTGGTCCTGGGTGTGCTCAGTGGGTAAGACACTGGCTATTCATCATACTCTCATTTGTGTACGTTTTGCTTTTTTGAGAGGGTGGTTAATTTTCTGTTATTTGGTTCCACACAGAGAGTTTACCAAAGAGCGCGAGAAAGCCAGATCACGAGGAGAGTTCCAGAAGCTGCGAGAGCGTCAGCAGCTGGATGAAGACCTTCATGGCTACATGGAGTGGATCACTCATGCTGAAGTCCTGGATGCTGACAGAGAGGGCAAAGGTCAGCTTTGGGAATCACCTCAGCATCCATGTTGCTGTAGAAAAGCTGCTCAACCTTAACTGTCATTATCATGTCAGGTCTTCTGCCTCTGACCAGTGGAGATTCTGACACAGATAGCCTGTATGACCTGGAAGGAAAGAGTCGTATAGTTTACTACTAGTGAGTCTCCTGCTCTGCGAGTGGATTAATGTCAGCATGCGATATCCACGGCCACTTGGCGCAGTAAACTGGGCTTATTTTTGCGTTTAGCCGCCTGGCCCGTCGCTGGAACCGCTTCTTCAGGATGAAGTGCCTGGTGTATGTGAAAACAAAGTCTTTCTACTGGGCCGTGATGTTCCTCGTCATGCTCAACACTCTGACCATAGCCACAGAGTACCACCACCAGCCCGGCTGGCTGACATCCCTGCAAGGTGATGGATGTTTTCCACTTTTTTTTCATTCACATAAACGTCATTAAGCCCTGTTAGATTAACCCACGGTGCGTCTCTATTAACTCAACAGATGTGGCTTCCCGTGTTCTGCTGGTGCTCTTTGTCTTTGAGATATTTATGAAGATGTACGCTTTGGGACCCAGGACGTACTTCATGTCTCTGTTTAACCGGTTCGACTTGTTTGTGGTGCTCTGTGGCATCCTGGAGATGATCATGTTATCGGCAGGGGCTGTGGCTCCCCTCGGTTTCTCTGTGCTCAGGTGTATCCGGCTGCTGAGGATCCTCAAAGTGACAAAGTGAGTTTAGTCCCGTCCAATCACCATGCTGCACCATTTGTAACCGATTAAGTACAAATGATCATTGACATATCTTCTGTTTTTCAGGTACTGGAAGTCT
Source organism: Craterocephalus stercusmuscarum (assembly GCA_037177115.1). Classification (NCBI taxonomy): domain Eukaryota; kingdom Metazoa; phylum Chordata; class Actinopteri; order Atheriniformes; family Atherinidae; genus Craterocephalus; species Craterocephalus stercusmuscarum. Next base: position 13,012,405 of record JBBDHI010000014.1, read on the forward strand.
CTAAGCAATCTTGTGGCCTCTCTCCTTAATTCTGTTCGCTCCATCGCCTCGCTGCTCCTCCTCCTCTTCCTCTTCATAGTCATCTTCTCGCTTCTTGGAATGCAGGTGTTCGGGGGGAAATTCAACTTTAGTGACCACCGAGCGCGTCGTAGTAACTTTGACAACTTCCCGCAAGCCCTGATCAGTGTATTTCAGGTAAGAGTTGACATTGATCCACAAATATTGTTTTAAACTTTTATTTATAAGTTACTCATGATAAGTTGTCTGGTTTTAGATTAGATTTAGATGATCTATAGTCTCATGTTCGACTCATTTCGCTTAGCAGTTCATATATATCTCACATATTCATGCTTGCCAAGAATTATTCATTTTATTCTTTTAAATTAAAACTCAGATCCTCACAGGAGAGGAATGGACCAACATTATGTATAATGGCATTATGGCCTATGGAGGCCCCGTTATACCCGGCATCCTGGTTTCCATCTACTTTATCATCCTCTTCGTCTGTGGAAACTGTATCCTTCCTTCACAGCATTCACAAATGTCTTTTTGAAGTTGAAAATCGGTGTTTGCAGAAATTATCCCAACAAGTGAGGTTCTTGTTTCCTAAATTTAATACAACCAGATATCCTCCTCAATGTTTTCTTGGCCATCGCGGTGGACAACCTCGCTGAGGCTGAGAGTCTGACTTCAGCTCAGAAAGAAAAAGCAGAAGAGAAGATGAGAAAGAAGCTTCTCCGGTGAGTAAAAGCAAACCTGTAATTTAAGTTAGAAGGACTGATCAGTCCATGCATTGCTGTTTTTGTCTAATCCTTGTCCTTTCTACCATCCAGATCCAAAATGCCTGAGAAGACCGATGAGGAAAGGGAGAGGATAGCAAAGAAACTGGCCGAGCAGAGGGCCAAGATAGAGGGCATGCCAACCACAGCCAAGGTTAGTGTTGTGTCTGGCATTATATTACACGTTATGGAGCTGAATCATCTTTCATTCTCATTTATTATTTTTATTTTCCAGCTCAAAGTCGATGAGTTTGAGTCTAATGTCAATGAAGTGAAAGATCCATTTCCGCCTGCTGATTTTCCTGGTAAAACAAACAAATAAAAACCATGTTTATATTTATATATTTTCTGTTTATCAGTGATGTAGTTGTCACAGAAGGAGGTCATTAATGGAAGGAACGTGTATTACTTTACACTGGCAGTCTTGGCTGTGTTGCAGTGCAAGTAAAGTAACCCATCATCACCATTAGACTCAGCTAATTCCTTGAGTTGTATATGGAGGAGTCTAAGACTATTTTCACATTGCACTGGGGGTGCACTATATAAAGCCTTCACAATTATTCATGTTGGCTTTTGGTTTTTGGTTGGATGCCCCTATTAAACAATTTTTTTAGTATAGTGTACAGTTTTGAGTCTGTTCATCTGTGTGGCAGGTGATGATGAGGAGGAAGAGCCAGACATCCCCCTCAGCCCTCGTCCCCGGCCAATGGCGGACCTGCAGCTGAAGGAAGAAGCAGTTCCGTTGCCTGAAGCCAGCTCCTTTTTCATTTTTGGACCCCAGAACAAGTAGGAGTTTGAAAGTCATCTCGCACAACACAGATGAGAAGAGCCACATATATTCTAAATATAACCACAAACAAGAAAATGCGTCCCTGTGTGTGCTTACACCTGTCTGTCCTTCTGTTTTAGGTTCCGTAAGCTTTGCTACAAGATCATCAATGCTTCATCCTTCACCAACTTAATCCTACTGTTTATCCTGCTGTCCTCCATCTCACTGGCAGCTGAGGACCCCATCGATCCAAAGTCCTACAGAAACCAGGTGACATACAGCTTTATCTCATTGTAGTTGACATTCAATGTTTTAAAGAAGGCCAAATTTACAACAGTTTTTCTGTGCCTCTTTTTTCAGATCTTGGCTTATGCTGACATTGTCTTCACAACTGTGTTTACCATTGAGATTGTGCTGAAGGTAGAATCACCTAAAAAATAATGTGCAGTACATCATTTAGTTCTTTAATTTCTTTTTCTGTACGTAAAAACAATGATAACAGCATTGCAAACATCACAGATCAGTGATCCCAAGGGAAAATACAAGAAGTAGGTACTGTACACATTTCCAACAACACAAGTGAAACTGACACTTTCTAAGATTAATTAACAGGCTTCTGTTTGATCAAGTAATTAACCAGCAGTTTAGAGTAGAAGATGATGTCTAAAGCTCTGTTAAGCTCATAGTTATAGTTTACTTTGTAAGTACTCACATTTTAGAAGCTGTAATCACTGTCATTGTTGCATGAGAGATTGCTGACTCAGTCACTGTGTCTAACTGCACTGTGTCGCTGACAGATGACAGTGTATGGAGCGTTTATGCACGAGGGTTCTTTCTGTCGCAACTCTTTCAACATCCTGGATCTGATTGTGGTCGGAGTGTCTCTCCTGTCCATGGGAATGGAGTGAGCTTATATTTGAACATAATGAAAATTGACTGAATTACACTTTATATCATGTTAAGACATGCAGCTAAAGATTGCTCTTGGTATTGTGTTGTTTGCAGATCCAGTGCTATCTCTGTGGTGAAGATTCTCAGGGTGCTGAGGGTGCTCAGGCCTCTCAGAGCCATCAACAGAGCCAAAGGATTAAAGGTATAATCCCTTTTCAGTTGTCCTTGGAAGTTTCTATCATTTCAGATTAAAACAATCAATCAGCTCATTTCATGAATGAATAGTGATGCAATAAGTTAAAAGATAATAGTTGCTTTTAAAAACAAAACTGGCAACATGTAAAGAAAGTACATAAAAAAGTATTTTTTCTGCTGTAAAAATGACCAATGTCACTGATTTATGATCAAATATAATATCATTAGAATGTTTTCCTGTTAAAGGTGTGTTAAGT
>JBBDHI010000014.1:13015395-13026114 GCA_037177115.1 Craterocephalus stercusmuscarum
TGTTAAGTGTTAGTATTATTTTCTTATTGTGGATAATTGATTTGTAGAAAATATAATCCAAGGTTTCCTAAAGTGAGACTCAGACTCTCACTGAAACAAGCAAGCTTATAAATGGAAGGAAAAAGTAAGAAGGAAAGAAGAAAACTGAAGAAGATCAAATAGAAATTTCTCTTGATTGGTTATTATTTTAATTTATTTGTGTATTGTGAAATATTGGAGCACTTCACCTCCTGCAGCCTGATAATCACGTGTAAATGTAACCATGTGAGATGTTTATCAGGACACAACTATTGTTATGTACTATTGCACTAAACTTCTGAAATATAACAAAAAATACCAAATACACATTACACAAAAAAGAAAATATTGACCACTGGTGTCATCCAAAACAACATATTTTCCAGGGTTTTATTTATTTTCACTTTAAACCATCTGGAAACTACTAAGTAGTGTAAGCTGTGGGGGAGTTGCAGTAAATGGGGGTGTCTTTGCACCTCACACTGTACAGTACTTACAAGTGATGTTTCAAACAGACTTCATTCATTTTTTATTCAAACTTTGCTTTATTCTATGTGTTTATTGGCTGTTATGTTACCTCTTTGCAGCATGTCGTCCAGTGTGTGTTTGTAGCCATCAAAACAATCGGCAACATTGTTCTGGTTACCATGCTGCTGAATTTCATTTTTGCCTGCATAGGAGTGCAGCTCTTTAAGGTAGTATTTCTAATTCCATTCCATGTCATTTTCATGTTAAATTTGTATGTTGAATCTTTTGTTTTTCCATTTTAAGTTTTGTTTTATTTCATATGATAAAATCAAGGTCATATTTCCAATGAATCGTCAGTAAGTATCTAAGCCTTGCTGCTGTGTGACTGATCCTGTCTCTCTCAGGGGAAATTCTACAGCTGCACAGATCCGACCAAAATTACTGCGGAGGAATGCCAGTAAGTAAACTCTTTACATATCATAAATTTCATTTGTTGGAGCGGTTATGCTATTTTAGAGTGAACACTCACTATGCCTGTTCTCAGGGGAACCTTCCTGAAGCACATGGAGAACTCCCTGGAAGACACAGTGCTGGCTAGAAGAGAATGGGTCAACAGTGACTTCAACTTTGACAACGTGCTCTACGGGATGCTGGCTCTTTTCACTGTCTCCACATTTGAGGGCTGGCCAAAGTAAGCTCCGAATGCATTTCAATTTGACAAATTGAATCTCTGAATCCTTTCTTTTTGAGTCAGTATAATGAAAAGTGTAATAATGGAGAATAATTTGGGAAATGATCTTTCATTGCTACCCTGATCTTTGATCTAACCGCTCCATTTGTTTTCAGACTCTTATACAGAGCTATAGATTCAGCAGAAGAAGACAAGGGCCCGGTGTACAACAACCGTGTTGATGTGTCCATCTTCTTCATCATCTACATCATTCTCATAGCCTTCTTCATGATGAACATCTTTGTGGGTTTTGTTATAGTCACCTTCCAAGAGCAAGGCGAACAGGAATATCAGAACTGTGAGCTGGACAAGAACCAGGTACGCTGCCGGAACATTCCTGGTCAAATCTAAAACATGTAACTCTCATGTAAAGACAGTTTAATACACATCTCCTCTCTGTCCTATCTCCCTCAGCGTCAGTGTGTGCAGTATGCTCTGAAGGCTCGTCCCCTGAGGTGCTATATTCCCAAAAACCCCTACCAGTACAGGGTCTGGTACATTGTCACCTCCTGCTATTTCGAGTACCTCATGTTCTTCCTAATTATGCTGAACACCTTGTGTCTGGGGATGCAGGTATGTAAATTACATTCTGGTTACAGTACAACCCTGAGAACTTGTACCTGGTATAATTAAAGTCTTGTCTGATTGTGTATTTTTAGGTTTTTTCCTTTTTCTCCCAGAATCACATGGTTCGGTGTTAATTGGAGTGCCTACAGAACAGAAACTTAAAAAATGTAAACAGGGTTAAAATACTGGGGATTTTTTTTTTACTGTAATTCCAGATTTGATGGATAGAAAAGCATCGCTCAGTGACAGTGGTGCTCAGAAAGGTTGTGATTTCCACTGCCGAAATAGTTTTATTTCAGTTGAATACAAGTTCATGAAAACAGACCCAAACCTATAAAAACACACGAGACAACATAATGTGTAGATATAAAATCACAAACTATTTTGAATTATGATTTTTTTTTTACATTTGGCTCACAATGACAACATGAAATAATTTGACCATTTTTATGTGAAATGTGATTTTCTGTCCTCTCTGACAGCACTGTAACCAGTCGGACCATGTTACCAAGCTGTCCGACACCCTGAACTTGATCTTCACTGTCCTCTTCACAGTGGAGATGATACTCAAGCTCATGGCCTTCAAAGCAAAAGTGAGTACTCTAATTTTCTTTGCTGTCCTGGTTACACACTCAGTCTCATTTCTTAATCTGTCAGTAAGCTGTATCTCCTCGTGTAGGGTTACTTTGGGGACCCCTGGAACGTCTTTGACTTCATTATTGTCATTGGCAGCGTTGTTGATGTCATCCTGAGTGAAGTCGATGTGAGTATTTACTTTTGTTTATTTGCTTTTTTTTAGCAAATCAAAAACCTTTTACACGTTTCAGGTTGTCACTGCAGATCATGTTCTGTGAGAAGATTGTCAGCCATTTGGGTGATCCGATTAGGGATTTTTTGTGTTTTTTTTACCTTGTTAGAAAACAGTATGTTTGATATATGTATGATAAAAATAATTAAATATCAAACAATTATACATGTGCGTTCAGAAGTTTTCAAATTAATTTCACCAGTAAAAGTTCTAGGGCATTTTTGATTCACACAAAAAGCAGAATAAAGTTCATTTTTTTGTGGTTAGTGCATTTTTTTCCCACAAGAATTGTAGCTCAGCAGGAGAACTGGCTCACAGAATAGGGACGGTAATGTGATTGTGCATTTTCCTCCACTTCCACTAACCGGTGCCTTGTGCAACCTCTGATCCTCCACAACCACCAAATAACCCTGTTTTCAGTCAATTAAATGTATGTTTTATGTGTGAAGTCTGAGACATTAAAAAGCACAATATCAGTTTAGGATTTATTTAAATGATACACATTGTTTAACTCAGTATTTTCTGCCAGTCCCATTCTCTTTTCTGCCATTGTTGCATCGCATTGTCCTCATTGTTTCATCCACAAACAAAACCGTTGTAATACCTCCATCCATATCTCTAAATCCTTTTTTTTTTCCATCATTCATTCTCTACATTTTAGATTTGTTTCCCCACCGATCTCTCTGTTATTTCATGCACCTCACTCCTCATGTGTCTACTCTCCACAGACCGCCCTGGCCTCCAGTGGAGGACTGTACTGTCACCCTAGCTGTGGTGTAAATATCTGCACTGCTGCATGAGCTTTGCTGTGTGAGCACCCCATTATGTTCCCTACTAAACACTAGGTGTACGCTGCTGAATCTAGGCTGCCCTACCTGACCATGAAACGTTTTTCTGTCTCTAGTTGCATTGTACAGACTAAGAGGAGCGTTTTCCATGATGTAAACAGTATGATACTGTTTGCAACATGTCAGCATCGTCTGTGATTAGAGTAATGGCTTGATTGAAGAATGTTCGTTTTTTTGGCGGCAGAAGTATATTGAGTTTATTTTGCATGCAGCTATTCGCACGTTTAATCCGGAAACTCTGTAACTCATTAAAAGTGAATACATGACTCTAATATTAACCCCTTTACCAACCCTGACATGTTTTAGCAGTTGATTAAACTCCCCGTTGTTGATAGTATTATATTTTAATATAACTAACTAATTTACAACTTCTTCTTTTGTGCAGGAGACAAATCTTATGCAAGAAATTGCGGTGCGTACCCAAGTCTGCCAGCACTCAGATTTCGATTTTTATTTTCTCCCTTTTATTGATATACTTGTATTTTGTCCACAGGCCTCTGAAAACGCGTCGGTTTCGATCACATTCTTCCGACTTTTCCGTGTAATGCGTCTGGTCAAACTGCTGAACCGATCAGAGGGGATCCGTAACCTGCTGTGGACCTTCATCAAGTCTTTCCAGGTCTTCAGATTAAACACACTATTGTCATCCTTTTTTTTCCTTCTATTCTCCGCTGGGTTTCTAAACAAGCTGTTTTCTGTCCGTAGGCTCTCCCACATGTAGCTCTGCTCATAGTGATGCTCTTCTTCATCTACGCTGTCATTGGGATGCAGGTATATTGGAATGAATATTGTGCTCGGCATCGATAACGGATCATTGGAAGAAGAAGTTGACTTGTACGGTTATAACTTTCAGATCTTTGGGAAGGTAGCCTTAGTGGACGGCACCCAAATCAACCGCAACAACAACTTCCAGACATTCCCTCAGGCTGTTCTGATGTTATTCCGGTGACTGTCTGAGCCAGAACATTGAGATCACTGATTTTTGGCTTTGGTTTTGTTTGCTCTTTTTGATTATTGTGCGTTTATATGTCCAGATGTGCGACTGGAGAGGCCTGGCAGGAGGTTATGATGGCTTCGATGTACGGGAAGAAGTGTGACCCCAAATCGGATTTCCTCCCAGGAGAAGAGTACACCTGCGGGTCCAACTTTGCTGTCTTCTACTTCCTCAGCTTCTACTGTATCTGTGCTTTCCTGGTGAGAAACAGCCAGATGTTTACACTCATTTACAAGATGCATCCACATTAAGATTGTAGGAACCATCACAGAAATCTAAGTGTTCTTTTAAACTGTAATATTTGACATAAATCTGCCTCTGTTTCCCAACCATCTGCAGATCCTCAACTTATTTGTTGCCGTCATTATGGACAACTTTGACTACCTGACACGTGATTGGTCCCTCCTTGGTCCCCACCATCTGGATGAGTTTAAAAAGATCTGGGCTGAATATGATCCTGAGGCCACGTGAGGATGAACACTAAAAGCCATTTAATGCAGTTACGCTCGAAATAAGATGAAAGGAAGCTGTGGGCGTGTCATGGTGAGTGCAAATGCTTCCTCTGCTCTAACAGGGGAAGAATTAAACATCTAGATGTGGTGACGCTGCTGCGAAGTATCCAGCCTCCTCTGGGCTTCGGCAAGTTCTGTCCTCACCGTGCTGCTTGCAAGGTATCTGGAGCCAGAAAGCAAAACTGCATGCAGCTTGCATTGATAGTTCATATGTTGAATTTAATGCGTAATGTTTGGTCAAAACTGGTGGTTATTTTATTCCTTTTTATCTGTAGCGCTTAGTTGGCATGAACATGCCCCTCAACAGTGATGGCACTGTCACCTTCAATGCCACCCTGTTTGCTCTGGTCAGGACTGCACTCAAAATCAAAACAGAAGGTAAAGCACATTAAAAGCCGTTGATTATAAGAGGAGACGTGCATTTCATTTTACATTTATGTATTTATTTTCATTCTAACAAAATGCTCTTGGACTGATACCGATAGGTAATTTTGAACAGGCCAATGAGGAGCTAAGAGCCATTATTAAGAAAATCTGGAAACGCACCAGTATGAAGCTACTGGATCAGGTCATCCCGCCAATAGGAGGTGGGTCTCCAGACACAAATAAGATGCTACAGTATCACCAGGAATTTCTCACCCAGCTCTGTGACTTGCAGATGATGAGGTGACTGTGGGGAAGTTCTACTCTACCTTCCTGCTCCAAGACCATTTCCGGAAGTTCATGAAGCGTCAGGAGGAGTATTACGGCTACCGGCCGACTAAGAAGAGTGCCTCCGGTCCAGAGATCCAGGTGAACCGCATATCGCATGTCAGACGTCAATAAGATATTGAATCATAATGTGTTTTATGTATTTACCAGTCGTAGCCCTGCTTTTCTCCACATCCTCCACCTTTTTGTAGGCGGGTTTAAGGACTATAGAAGATGAAGCAGCTCCTGAGATGCACAGGGCCATTTCAGGAGACCTACAGAATGAGGAAGAAATGGACCAAGCTATGGCAGAAGAGACTATTTACCAGGTGCAAACTCCTGCCATCAATGAAAAATGTTTCTTTTTTTTTATTATGGATTATTGCCTCTCTTTTTATTTCTTGAATAAAAGAAAATCTTTGGGGAAGGATTTTCTTTTTCATTTTTCCTTTTATCAGACTTTAAAATGCCTGATAAATGCTCAGTACTGATTGGCAGTGGTGTGACATCAGCTGGCACATAAATGAAAACAGTAGAGCTGTTTAAACTTGCATTTCCATTATATTCATTGAATCAGTGACTTGTTTATGTGACCAGTAATGTGAGACTGTACCTTTCCTCGCGTGTTACTTCCAGCGTTCGCACGGCCTCTTCGGTAACCAAGTAGACTCCTTCTCCGATGAAACCGCCAACGCTCAGGGCCCTCAGATGACCAGCCAGCGGCCCCTCCAGTTCTCCGAGAGCCACCCTGAGTCTCCACCAAACTCAGCTGCTGTGGCATCCGGTGCCGATTTTTTCCCAACGGCTTCACTTCGGAGCAACACTAACAACAACGCCTTCGCAGAGTGAGTGCCACCACAAGCCCCTTTCTGCTTCCGTGCCATTTACTGCAAGTAATACTATCATACCTGATGAGTCTGTTGTCGTTTAGGTTTTCCTTTGAACGAGAAGGAAGTCCAGACGAGTTTTACAATCCATGTGAAGATGCAGAGCCAGGTACGCTACAAAACCTATCAACAAGACACTGGCATGCATGTACACGCACCCTCACTAATATAAATCAACATATATACAAAAGTTCTTCACTTTGAAACACTCCTGCTTTGAGACAATACCACAGGACTGAAAGAAAATACATTTCTGTTTTGTCAAGATTAATTCATTCATACTTTTTCAGATATCAGACACTCGTGGAACTTCACTGTGAGAACAGACAAAACACAGGTAATCATCATATAGAGGCCGACTCATCCTGTGTAATGATAATGCAGGAATTCATCTCTTTATGCAGTTCCCTTATGATCCTAACTATGAGGAGAGCCAGAGCCTGAGCTCCCATGAAGCCACCAACCATTTAATCCGGGAGGTGAGTGTGGCATGAATTTTACTACACATTAAGCTAGTATTCCCACCTGTTCCTGATCAAAGTCTTAGTTCCATACTTCGGCAAACTTGGGTTAGCTTCTCTCTTTAAAGGAGCTATACCCGAAATCACGTTCGGCGATAGCGGCTAGTTTTTTAGCTTTGGCGTGACGCTCTTCTCGGCCAATGGGGTTAACGTTATTTACTTCCAGAATCCTAGGGGAACGCTCTCACTGGCTGACCGGAATCCGGACGTTCCGAAAGTTAACCCCATTGGCAGAGAAAGAGCGTCACGCCAAAGCTAAAAAACTAGCCGCTATCACTAACTAAGCTAGCCGGACATAATATCGGGTATAGCTCCTTTAATAAAAGTGAACACAGCTGAGGTTCAGTTTTAATATATTCAGGACACTGACCTTAATCAGTTGATGCCCTCCAGCTGGTTTTATGTCAGACTTCGCTGATAGAGTGCATAACATTTCTGGAATAGTTGCCAGGATGATGTTTTGAGCCTTGATATAATTTTTTATATATATCTTTTGCAGCATATGAAACTATTGCTATGTAAATAAGCACCCTGCTTGTTCCTTTTCCTAGGCTCTTGTAAAGGGAGGTCTGATCTCTTTGGCCCGAGACCCCAGCTTCTTCTCTGAAACTAAAGAAGAAATGGCTGATGCCTTGCACATCCCCGTTGCTGAGCTGGAGGGCGGGGCTCAGGGCACGCTGCAGGAGCGCAGCATAGCCTCTGTCAAAAAGAGACGTCCTGTCCCCATCCCTCCCTCTGCTGTGGCTTCACAGGGAACCGGGCGGCCTGAACCCGCTGTACGGAGAAAGAAACGTCCAACTCCTACTCCTCCCACACAAAAGAAGCCAAACGAGGCCGACTCAGAAGTTTAAAGGCCGTTACTTAAGTTTATGTGGTCGAAGCGGATTTTGACGCTAGCAGGTGTCACCTCATGTCTTCCCTTTCACAACCTGTACCTGTTCGCCTGACTCTAGGCCTAAAGACAGGTTGGACTGAGTTTAATAAATTGTCTAGTGTGGTTGAAACTTATCCAAGACAAAACAATATATCTGATGATGCAAGATGCCTCAGATTTATTGAACCAATAAAAACACTAACTAATCTAAAAGTTAACACATTGACGCACTTCTTTATTTGTAGCAGTTGCTGAGGATATCATTCCACTTTTGGTACAACTATGTTGGCGAGCAAAGTGTCTTATGAGGCCTCGCTGAGGGAGGCAGGATGGTGACTGGTGACTAAAATGTCGATGGTGACACATTAAATACTGGAAGAAGGCTGCAGTCTATACCATACTGCAGTGGTTGAGATTCCACTTTGTGGAAACAAGTTATTTTACATCCAGGCCCAGAAAAGTACAAAAACAATGATGTTCTGGGATGCTTACAAGGCAAGTTAAAAGGATGTTCTGTCATGTGATCTTTCATGTTTCTGCAGAGCATTGTTCTTTGCTGTTGGCAGAAAAAAAAAAGCTTTTTTTGGAACACGAAAATGCATTTCAATCTATGAAATAAATATGCAAAGATACAGCTGTAATAAATTATTTGCCACGTCTGTTTAAGTCATACTGTAGTGCACAGTTGATGTGAGCCCCTCATCTAACGCTGCAGGTTTCATGTTTTTTGTTTACATAAATTTGTAATCTTTCTGCGCTGGGGTCGGCTCACTGCACAGGATTCTTCGGCATACCTGGAGTATGGTAGAATTAGCTTGAAAGCTCATTGAAGCCAATTATTTTATTAATAAATGCTTGGACATAGTTTTTGCATTTGTTTTATGTTTTGCGCTAAAATGCATACAACCCCCCCTCCCCACCCCCAATTCTGTAAACTTAAGCTTGATGTTACATTTGTGTTTCCACCATTGGAAAAAAAAAAAGAATAAATAATCCAAAACAATTATGTCTGTATTAGCTTTTTTCCTGAGTATAAACTAGCAGGTCACACTGCGCTGACTACCATCTACGGAAGGGAAAGGGCGAAGAAAATTGTGCTTCAAAGAAAACGAAGCTGTTGCAGCTCCCCTTGCAGATGTTGGTGTGAAAATAGAGACTAAAAATAGTGATACCTAGAAAAGCATACCACTCCTTATGGAGTGAAAGCCAATAGGGTAAGACGCATGGAGTATTTGGTTTAATGAAATGAGAACAGAAGAGTAGCTGAAGTTACAAGTAAAAAGGGAGCATTAAAGAGTGAATGAACACAAAAGAAATATTTTAAAATGTTTTTATTGAAACCAGACAGAATTTTTTAACTCATGCGCTTTCCTGTTTACCTAAAGCTGATTGAGAATATTACTCAGAATAAAAAGACAATTTACATACAACTGTAAGACCCTCCCCACATTTCCTTTGAATTCTTCCGGTTGTCATTATTCACTAATCTTCAGGATCCCATTACAACACTACCGACTGCTTTTAATTATGGGTTTTATTTAGGCGTGACACGAAGGAATGTATCCACCACACTGTAACAACGGTTTCCAGATTAAAGATTTGTTTTTTAAAAAGCACATATGAAATGCAAATGCCACTTTTAGTAAGCACAACAAAGGACAGGCGAGGGTAAGCGCACAACTGACAATAGGACCACAACAGTATAAAAAGTCTGAAAATAACTTGCCTTAGTTATGGTCATCAGATATCTCATCATGATAGAAGTTAAACAGTGATTATAATTCATTTTGATTAATTATAACAATGCATCACAAAGCCAAATTAAGAGGGCTGGCCCATAAATGTACATAATCTTGCTTGTTTCGGTCTAAAAAAAAACAGCAACTTGCAAAAACAAATAAAATGAAACACTCATATCCTACTCTAGAACATCCAAAAAAACATATTTAAAAAACAGCAGGGAAAAAAAAACAAAAATAAAAAGTGTGAGACCTAATGGATGATCTGTGACTACAGAGTACATGAAATATCCAACTTGCCCAAAAAGCTGATGTTGGGAGTGTTCTTATTCGTTTGGATTTGGGTTTGCATCTGGATACTGTGAAAGGTCAAAGGTGAGCACTTTACTGATAACGCAGTCTCCTTGCTGTGGAAGAAGAAAACAAAAATCACATAGTTAAATTTCAATGTCTACATTTAAATGTTAACTATGCAAAAATCTATGTTTGGTAACGTCAGGCAATTTGCTTCAGCAGTTTTCCCCTCAATCATATAAACCCTCTGGGAACACTTGAATACATATTGTTTATGCAGCATTATAGCTGAATCAGCTGACATGGGAATTAGGGACACACAATATTAGATTTTTGGCTAATATCTAATATGCTGACCATTTACAACTCGTTTGGCCGATACCTGAGACCGATAAAGGTGGAATGGCTGATACCTGATATCTATCTTTTGAAGGCAATATCTGCAGATATAGTGTTGATAATTAGTGATGACACGGACCCCTGCGTTAGCTAACCATCTTTGCTACAGCAGTATTTCCTCCTACACCTGAGGCTACTGTCACACCAGTCTCCACTGCAGGGATGACACTACAGGTACTACATACAGTACCATTCAGATATCTGGACCCACCTATCTAATGACTAAGTGTGCACTCGGTTCAATCCTGCAAAATTCAATTCTTCCTATGCCTCCTGAACGGATTCTGCTCATCAGGAAACTGTTGATATGACTAAAAGTTCGGTATATACCAGACTACTCTAGTATCTGAAAATATTAAACATACCACTT
>JBBDHI010000014.1:13026124-13045366 GCA_037177115.1 Craterocephalus stercusmuscarum
CTGACAATATTCACCATACCACTTCTGTATACAGCTACACCCCAAGTAGCACCAGTATAAACGTAAAACTTCAAACTGTACTTCAATCACGCTTCTTTCAAATAAAAGCAGGTCTACAATATATATCTATATATCTTTTATAAATTATGTTTGAAGGTTTTATTGAAATGGCCAAATAAAAAACAAGAACACACCTCTGGATAAACTCCAATAAGTGAGTCTGCCTTGGTGTAGAATTCCTCCTTGAGAGAAATAACAATGGCCTGGAAGTTCTGCACCGACTGGTCTTTGATGTAATTGGCCACCTTCAGGGTAGAAAGGGAAATTACAGGTTTGTGGTGAGCAGTGACTGACTATAAAAATGTACTCTGCTTTGATCACAGGCGGCACTGATCATCAGAAAAGCACACACACCTTGCCGATATTAGTGTTGTCCAGAGCTGCGTCGATCTCATCCAGGACAAAAAAGGGAGCAGGTTTGTAGCTGCACAAATAAAAAGAGAGAAGTAAGACATTCAAAAGGCGCAGAGATTTCAAACTTGCGTGCACATCAAACAAGCATTAGGAGTCCATCAGTATTATTGTTTTGTTTGACCTGTGAATAGCAAACAGCAGAGCCAGGGCAGCAACGGTCTTCTCTCCTCCTGACAGATTGTCCATTGGTCTGAACCTCTTCCCTGGAGCCACGCAGTTATAGTTGATACCATCCAGATACGGTTCCTCTGGGTTCTCTGGGCCCAGAAAAGCCTAAAGATGAAAAACACATTTAGCTTTCAATAAAAAACAAAGACAGGAAACAGAAGGAATCTGCTGTGCTCTGCCTTTATTCAAGCAAAAGCACATACATACCTGAGCACTGCTGTTCCGTGAGAGCGCCTTGTAGATTTCATCGATGTTGGTGGCCACAGATTCAAAACAGGTATTAAAACGATCGAACCTCTCCTTTTTGATCTGCTCAAAGGCTTGTTTGGCCTTTTTGGCTCTTTTACGCGCAGCCTCAAACTCTGAAGGAAAGAGGGGGGGGGGAAAGTTAACACTGATCTACTTTCACTGACATCTCCACGGCGAGTCTGCCGTCTCACCATCGCTGGTCTCCTGGAACTTGTCCCTGACGCTCTCCAGCTTCTCCATGGCCTTCATGTTGGGGGCACTGATCCTCTGCAGGATGCTCTGCTGTTCATTCAGACGCTGCTGCAGTGTGTTGGTCTCTCCTTTGATCTCTTCCTCTGACAATGCATCCTGTGGGATTTACATGCAATGAAGAAGCCGGTTCATCAACATAACTACTGAGCAAAAAGAAAAAGATGAAGTAACAGGCAGTGGGGTTATCAAAACGTGCTCTTCAGAACATCTACCTTCAGGTCCTCAGACAGGCTGCTGTAGTCGATCTCTATGAGGGCTTCTTTAGCCAAAACACTGCTGGATGTTCTCTGGCTGCTGGACTCATCTGTCTGGGAGCTCCCCTGGAGTAGCAGCAAAAAACAAGACTTGCATTTCTCTGCTTCAGTCGCGACATAATCTACCACTATCAATGTGTGAGCGTACCTCTCCCTGGCTGATATCATCCATGGTTCCAGAGCGAAGCGGCAACCTGATGTCCTGCATTTTGCAGGCCTGCAGCAGGTTGTGGCGGTCACTGCGCTTCTGCTCCAGCTTGGTCTCAATGGCAGTCACCTCCTTCTGGAGCTGAGTCAGTTCTCTGCACAAACCAAAGAAAGTCATTGGAAGTCATTCATATTGAAAGGAGATGTTAAGCTGAATGCTTCGACAGCCACTGACTTGTTCGCGCCTCCCAGTTTTTTCCGGATCTCCTCCATTTCATGATTTTTATCATTGACTTCAGATTTCTTAGTGAGGTGCTGGTTCTTCAGGTCTTGTAGTTGCGCCATTGTTTCATCAATGATTTTCATGTGTCTGTGCTCCTCCTATCAAAAAATGAAATCATTTATTTGATTAACTTACTCCAAGAATATAAATAATAATAAAAGTTAAGTTTGAAATCCTTCACTTTCTATCTTCTACCTTCTTAAGTCGCTCTATTTCAGCTTCGTCCTTTTTAACAGTCTGCTCCCACATCATGACCTTCTCCTGATCCTCCTTCAGCTGGTTCTTCTCATAGTCCACTTGGATACCCAGGCGGGTCTTCTGGGTTTCAAATTCAAGACTGAAGCGAAATGGTGTCAGGTTAGAGAGCACAGCAAAAGCAGGACGCGTTCACTGCCGGCGATTCAAACTAAACTCACCGCTTCTTTGCGATTTCATTCTGCCTCTTCACTTTCTCCTCCTCAAATTCTCGGATGTTCCTCACACCAATCTCCTTACAGAACTCGACAAACACCTCATCCTCCACCTGGAAAACAAAAACACCGATGTTACCACGGTTCCTCATAATCGTTAACTCGTGCCTAAATGGACCTCCCTTTGTCTCGCTCTCACCAGATTCATGCGGTCCCGGAGGTCAGTGATCTCTCGCTCACGGGACTGGATGATCCTCTTAATATCGTTAATTCGAGGGCCGAAGTTCGCAAGTTCACTCTCTAGTTTGGACTTCTCCTGCAGGAAACAAATGAAGCGAGGTTTAATGCAACAGATAATATCTACAAATGACAACGCAGATCACATGTCAGCAGCACCAGACTGTACCTGCATGTTGAGGGATAGGTGTCGGGTTTTGGTCTGTTCCAGGTCACTCTGCGAGTACTTGAGTCTCATCTGCAGACCGTGGGCCTGAGACTGAACCTGACGCAGCTCTGCCTCCTTTCTCTTTGCTTTCATTTGCTCCTACAAGTGCAAAGAAGAGGAGAATTTACTTTAAGTGACAATAAATCAAACCATCAGCGAATCATGTTTTAAAATCCAGGTATTCTCATCCTTGCATTTCTTTAAACTATCTGGATCAAATGCTTGATCTCCTTACTAGAGGTAACAAAAGTAACACATTACTTTGAGCTCTTCAGTAAGTTTTTCCTTTTTCTCCTTCAGTTTGTCCACTGCCTTCTCGTCCCAGCGTCTGGCCTTTGCTTTCAGGTCACTGGCTCCTCCAGAGATGACTCCAGACTTCTGGAATAGAGTTCCATCCAGGGCTACCGTCTGCATACAGATGAACACGTGGAAATTAAACAGGATAAAATACATTACTCACATCTTCATTAGTATAAGACGGTCAAACAAGCTTCCAACCTTCTCATCCTAAACCACGTTTAATACCTTGTGTCTGTATGGACCTCCAAAAGCAATCCTTCGTGCATCTTCCACATTCTCACAAACCAGAGCATTGCCACAAGCATACTGGAGGGCTTTCTTGATGTGAGGTGGCTCATAGCGAATCACATCAATCACCAGCTTGGCTCCTCGCAGCTCTCTCAGTTTTTCATCTGTTGGTTTAACCTTTAAGGAAAAAAAAACTTTTTACAATACAGAAACTGAACATGTAATTAATTTAATGTCTGTTATTAATGCCATTTGAATTAGCACTCAGTATTCTCAGACATTTAATCTCACCACTTCTGGTCCCGCTGGGATTAGACATCTAGTTTTGTGCATCTGTCCCGATTCTGCATTCCCTAAATACTCTCTCAGTCATTTTTTGCACTTTTTAACATTCACCTCAAGGTAGTCCAGAGGAAGGAAAGTCTCAGGCTCTCCTCGCTGCTCCTTGATGTACTGGATGCAGTCTCTGCCGGTCTTCTCTGAGTCAACGATGATGGCATCCATGTTCTTGCCCAACACTTTGGTCACGGCGATCTGATACTTCTTCTGAGTGGGCTGGCACAGGTCGATCAGACGACCATACTGAAAAGAACAGTTTTCGTTTCAATTCATTCATGTTAAATCTACTCAGATCTTTCATCATTCACCATAAAAGCAGGCAAATCAAATACACAAAGCTTCTGTAATTCATGCTGCCGACAGGGTCTTACCACAGAGCCTGGGTAGAGTCTTTTGATGCTCTCCATGATTTCTGCTTTGCGCTGCTGTCGACTGTTCTCTTGCCTGTCAATTCTGGCATCGCCCAGCTGCTCCATTACCTACAAACAGAACGATGACAAGAGTGACCACAGTTCTTCCAAGCTTACTTTATGAGATGGACGGAAGTTTTGCAGTGGCTTGTAAGGATTACTGGTGCACATAGTAAGCTAGTCATACAATAACTGGTCAAAACTGGTTTCCCAGTGAGAGAAATGCATTCATTCGCATGAAGAATGAAGAACATTAACTCAGCTACACCACAGAAAAAAAACACCACAGACACCTTAGACAACTATCAGCATGATCTACTTTATTTTATTACCTGATTGAGCTCCATGTTGATCTCATCAATTCTCCTTTTCGCCATCTCCACTTCCTCCGTCAGCTCCTCCTCCATGCGCTTCTGCTCATCAAGCGACTGCCTGAGAGGTGACATCATAAAAACGAGTAAAGCAGCATGAAAAAAAACAATGAATTTAATAAGCTTTGCACAATTCTTAAAACAACATAATAACAATATAAAAGCAGCGTACCTGCTGGTGGCAATATAGTCCTCCAATTTCTCAATACGTTTCTGGTTCTCCTCAATTTCACGGATCTTCTGTTTGATTTTGGCCTGAGGAAAAACGATGAAAATGTGCTTCTGTTTAGTAAACACTACTATACTCAGTTCGCTGTGGCCTGCTGTTATCCTCTTTTCACCTCAGTCTCCACTTTCTTCCTCTCTTCCAAGTCAAGGCGGTCTTGGTCGGCTTTCTGATCACGGTTGAACTTTTCCAGCTCCTGTGCCAGAGTGGCAGCACGTTTACTGGCCTCCTCCTTCAGACGATGGTACTGCTTAACCTGAGAAAAAAGTGAAAAAATTTGTATAAAGTTATTTCTACTTTCAGCGTGACATTATAACATCAGAAAAAATCTGTGCTAATTACAAATTACTGAACAAATTCTGAAATGCATATAAGATTTATAACCATTACGAAGCTCGAAAGATCACGTTTTTACAGCATCATGGCAGCACATGTACTTCACTTATTCTGAAATATTACCATCCATTTCTGTAATTTAAAATGTATCAGAAGATGTTAACTAGATCATGTCAGACCTGATTTTCCTCCAGGGTGAGGTCCTGGCCTTGGCTCTGTGCTTCTTCCTCCATTCGTTCCTCAAACTCTTGCTTGGCCAATTCCACCGCTCTCATCTCTTTATCCAACTCGTCCATGTCGGCTTTGCGCTTCTTGTACATCTTCTGCGCATTCTGTAGGGATTTTCGAGCAGCCTCAAGTTTCTTGATTTTGTGTGAGGTGTTCTCTTTGGCCTTGATGTACTGAGGCCTCTTCTGGTTCAACTCAGAGTCTTTCTCTCTGTGAGCAGAAATAAATGGTTGGCATTGCACCAAGGACACGGGATCCATGTATGCACTAACACAATGGTACAGGCAGAGCGTGAAGATACTGCGGCTTACTTTATTTCTTTCTCGATGGTCTGCTGCTCCCTCATCAGCCTGCCCAGCTCCTTCTTCTTGTCCTTCAGCTCCTCCTCCACATGATCCATCTTTTTACGATCCTTCTCAATCTCCTTGTTCCGCTGACCAAGCTCTTTGTTCAGCTTTTCGATCTCCGTCTCATTGTGGTACAGTTTGAAGAGCTGCAACTGCACACTGGCCCTGGCTACCTCATCCTTAAGACGCTGATAACGCTCAGCCTAGAAGTGTTATCACCAAACAGACACTGATTAGTAATGGAACCACATTCCTGAGACGTAAACAACTGACATCAAAATAAAGAGTTGTGACTTCATTAATCCAGACTGGGAAATTGGGCTACACATTTGACCCATTGAGACCCAAGCCTCAAACTTCTGGAAGAGCTTGGTTATTACTCCCCACTTCTCCTGAAGAGGAGATTACCTTAAAGATTAGGTTTGGAAAGGGGAGGCAAATGTCCAGAAGCTTTCCATGGGAAGTTAAGCAGGGGAATTTGGCAGTATTCGGGATTATTAGGAACTGGTGGAAAATAACCGAATTTAAGGATTTTTTTAAACAAACAAACAAAAATAAAGGTTTTGTTTGGTTTGAATTCGACCCATGAAAAATAAAACAAGTTTAAAAAAAATGTCAAAAGATTTATTTCAAAATAGCGGTGTGGTGTGGTTGTGTGAGTGACCAGCAAAGATACTCAAGTTTGCTTCCATTGAAGTCTGGTTGTTTTAGCCAAGATTACACTACCATACATGGAAAGTTTCCAACAAAATTACTGGAATTTTGAAAATAAAAAGGAAGAAATAATTCCAGACATAGTGCATCTAATCCCTCAGAAAGGACATACCTCCTCTTTTTCTTGCTTGGCTTCTTTACGTTCTGCAGCAATGTTCTTCTTCCGATGATAATTGAACTGTGTGTCTTCCTCTGCTTTCACCATCTCTTTCTTCCTCCGGTCGTACTCCTGGGCCAGTTCTCCAGAACGTGAGATCTCCTCAAAGAGTGCAGTACGTTCTTTGGGATTCTTCATGGCAATAGACTCCACAGCTCCCTTTATGTTAAGTTAAAAATGAGGTCATTAATGCCAAATAGCAAATGAATCTCACCAACATTTAGAGGTTCATAACGTTACTTCTGAAATGATGAATGAACTATACTACTTATTTGGAGCTCGTGAACACTCAAAGTGCTGACATGATAAACCACATTCACACACACTCCTACAGCACTTCTTATGAGTTTTCTACAAAGTGCTCCCCATCTTTCATGCACAGTGATAAGCACATTGGAGGTAACATGGGGTTTGATTTCTTTCCCAGGACAAGAAGAGGGCACCTCGACACATGGTCAGGAAAATCCTGCTTGGAACCACAAATTTTTATGGTAGACGGCAATTCATCTGCCAGAGCTACAACCACCCTCAACTTACTAAAATACAACGAAAAAAAAAATCTAAAAGGACTCTGGGTACTGAAGAGAAAAGAATATATTTATTACTTATCCCCACCTGAAAGACTAGGAAATTCCTGGCCTTAATCAGAATGCCAAGTTTTTCCAGCTCTTCACTATATTCTGGAAGGCCCACCACTTTGTTGTTAATGCGGTACTCAGAGGAAGCACCTGAGAAAGGCAGATACATACAAGCATATTTACTATACAGGTAAAAACATTTCATTCACTTTTCGCTTTCTCTTAAATTAATTTCCCGACAATAAATCAAGTTTCTCTGTCAATATTGGCAGTCGCAAAAACATAATTTTCACGTAAATAAGTCAACTAGACTAATTTCACATCTTAACTGGGCCTTGGTAGATTCCAGGATGTTATTATTAATACATTTTTCAATGAAACGTCTTACCAATAATGACCCTTGTAAAAGAGCGCTCTTCACCGTTATCTTCCTGGTACACCATACTGACAAAGGCTCTGTTTGCAGCTGGCTTCCCTACAGGAGCTCCATGGATTAAATCCTTCAAAGTCTTTACACGCAGGTTGCTGGTCTTTTCTGCCAACACAAAGCTGATGGCATCCATAAGGTTCGACTTTCCTGCAAAAAAAGCATTGATATTTTTAATATCCCCTGCAAAACTTCGATGGAGATCAAAATATGAACTTGGTGAGGAGTTTATTTTAAATCTGAAACAACAGTGATCTTGTGATACAGTTTGTCCTCATACATACAGACGTGTAATTTGTCTTTTTAGGTTTTTTCATTAGTCGTTTGCTCTTCTAAGAAGTATTTACAAAGATCTTGGTTTGTCGAAACATGGTGTACTACGCAATAAGCACTCAAATCCAGCATTTTGACCAACTTGTATGTAAAGGTGAAACATCTTCGGTTGCAAAGTTAGAATGTATCAACATAAACAGATGCAGTGTACAAAAAAACAGATTAATAAATTTTAGAACTCAACACTTTGCTCGGATTTCGTAACCGAAAAAAACACTGAAATATCTAGTAAAAGTGAGTTTTTATGTACTTTTCCCACCACATTTGCAAAATAACGCTCCATGCATAGATGGTATGTCGGGATGTCTTTGGAAACCGTGTTTATCGTTAGCCAGCAGTACAAGCAGTTTGCATTTTGCATTAGCAGCTAGCTAATTTTGGCTATCAAAACATACCAGATCCATTAGGTCCAATGATTGCAGTAAACTTGTGAAAAGGTCCAATTATTTGTCTTCCTTTGTATGACTTAAAGTTTTCTATCTCTATCAGTTTTAAATATCCCATTTTCTTTGATTTTGCGACGCTGTTTAAAGGGAAAAATCTACTCGAATACTGTTAGCTCAATCAAATATTAGCCAGCTAGCTAATGCCAACAACCGGTGTGTAGCGAGCAAGCTATCTCAAAACGAGGTGTGCACGCAAATGAATGAACCTTCTTGTCCAATCTATTGCTAGTCTCTACACAAGTTACATTATGGAATGCACATTTAGTTTGACTGTCAAAAGGCTTGATAATCTACGTCAAATGGACTCGAAATAGTTGTAACAACAAAGCGCCATTTTACAGTCTAACAGGAAAACCCTCGAGCGCGCAAGACATGAAATCTCATGATGTATCGCGAGAGGACGTTGAGCTTCTCGCCTGTTCTCTATGTTTTATGTTTCTTGGTGACTGGTGACACACACCCCTAGACTTTGATAGATGCTCATCCCCAAGAGCCTAATTATTTTATATTTATTTATATTATTTAATATTTTAAGACATCTATGTTGACCGATAATCCAAAATTATCCAAGTTAATAGATAGGTAGAGTTATATATTTTTATTGATTTGATTTTTTATAGTTTTTCAGCGTCTTAATTATCTATAAAATGCACATATTCAGTTAATTGGTGGTGATTAATATCTTACACAGCGAGAAGAAACGTTAGATGTTGCCATGGATACCAACTACGGACATCCAAACAACTGCATCTGAACCAAAAGTATTGACGCTTATCTGTGATTAATTGTTTGCGTAAAGTTGGTGCGTTAAGGTAAGCATCGTTTTAGATAAGAGATTGCAGTTTGTTTTTAAAGGATAGAGTTCACTGGAAGAGCTTTAAGTTGTGTTTTTTAAGGTCTGTACTCCGCGTACGGTCATTCCTTTCAATCATAACGTGATCAGATCCTTTCCTTTGGTGGCAGCTTTAACTAATCTAGTTATATATTCCAAAAATAGCCCTGCTGAGTTAGTATCCGACTTACAGCATTATAAAAGTAACTAGTTACCAGGGAAAATAACTTGTTATCCTCATGCATATTGACGTGCTTAGCCAATGTTGTGTGTCTCCTCAGAAACCGAATTAAAACTGTAATCATGTTTAAACTGGATTTGGATCAGTCCATGGAAAAGGCTTTGGAGAAGCGAAGGTCTGCAGAAGCAGCACGCAAGGCCCGCATTTTCAACACACGGCAACGTGTAATGGGAGTCGATCTTGAAGCTCTGGAAAGCCAAGTCCAAGAGAGAAAGCATCTCCTAAACATGGAGAAAGAAAGGGACAAAGCTTTTGGTAAAGTATAAGTTAAACAGTGGGCTTCACCATTGTCCTCCACATTTAATCAATGTACTACTCTGCATCTCTACATAACCACCACTACTACTCCTGATATTTCTAAATGTACAACATTCTGTATATGTTCCATTGTTCACTGAGAACAAAAGAGCAGAAAACAATGTTATCCTTTTAGAATAAGTCAATGAAGTCACCGAGTGATTTCAATGGCTCAAAAGTATAACTTTTTTTGCATTTCAGATACCCTGAGACAATGCCGTGATAAAATACTCCTGCTGCAGGAAATGGAGGAAAAAGAGAAGCAGAAAGCTTTGCACAAGGACCTGGCCCAGCACTGGGTCACCCAGCAGAGGGTAAAGGACTCTCTGGATGCTGAATTAAAATGTGGCCTGACGGGGGCAGTCAACATCCCTATGCCAGAGGCTAATTTAGGGCCTGCCAGCATGCAAATCTTTAAGGTAGGCACTGCATGAGGCAGCTGTGTAGTGTACTTCAAAGACCAGCAGAATATAACCCAGGAAATAGTTTAAGCAAATTACCCCTGGAGTGCCGTGTCCTGATTTTATGTACAGGGAGAAGATATTGGACGGGAGAAAGTGAAACGAGAAAATCAGATGAAGGCAGAAAGAGATCTGCAAGCACAGATGGCTGTTAAAAAAGCAAGACAAATGGAAGACAAGCAGAGAGGTGAAAAGAATAAAACACAAGCACACATACAAACACATCCACACAGTGATTACAGATGA
This sequence comes from Craterocephalus stercusmuscarum, assembly GCA_037177115.1. Lineage (NCBI taxonomy): Eukaryota > Metazoa > Chordata > Actinopteri > Atheriniformes > Atherinidae > Craterocephalus > Craterocephalus stercusmuscarum. The sequence continues at coordinate 13,036,324 of JBBDHI010000014.1, forward strand.
GTTTACATGGAGTGCACCATAGCTGGTATAAATCACACACTTGCTTCATGCTTTTCTGCACAAACAATCACCCACTCCCACACACACTCCTGTTTGCCAGTTGACTTTGATAGATGCTCATCCCCAAGAGCCTAATGTATGTGTGAGTGTGTCACTGAAGAGCTTTGCACAATGGATAATGGCTTACTGCAGGTGTAAAAAACACACAACAGATTATTTCCAATCCACATGTGCTACAGAGATGCTGGAGAGCAAAACGCTACTGCTGAAACACCAAAGAGCCATTGAGCAGGCTGCACTAGAGGAGGAGTGTAAAAAAACTGCCCGCATGGCGCTGGACGGCTACAATAAAGCTCTGGTACAGAACATGTGCACACACGTCAACACACACGCTCATGTGCCCCTCCTAATGATATGAATGTTCGAGGCAAGGTCCAGTGGGGTTTTGAGAGATGATAGAGTGTTCTCATATGGGAATTTTAAATTAGAATTACAAACTAAAAATGTTAAGCGATGCATACACACACTTGGCGCAGAAGGGCAGCAGTCATGTTGTCTAGTGCCAAAACAACATGGATGGTTAAACTGCTTTGATGTATGCATGGGATCTGGCTGTTTTTAAAAGCTTTTGCCTCATTTGTCTGAACACACTTGTCTGAATTCCCATTTGGGGAGGGATCATTGTAAATCCTTCAGATCATGGTATTTTTCATGATAGCTATTTGGTTTCTTTAATAACCACTCAAATAAATGATGCAGAAGGAAATGCAACTGATTGAGTGAGTCTCTTAGGAGGACATGCAGCATATGGCTGATTCTTGGCTCTGTCCTTGAAGTAACTACATTTAGAGTTCTCTATGGCTCCTGCTGTTTTAGTTAGTGCAGGGATAATCAATGGACACTCCCTGGGTCTCTCCATATGTTGTTCCCACAGGCTGCAGAGCAAGCAGAAAACCTGGAGTATCAACACAGGAGAGAGAAGGAGGAGGATCTTGCAGAGATTTTGTATACCATGACATCTGAATTCATGACAGAGGCAGCGGACACAGATGTGGGAGATGGGAGGCTGCCACAGATTTTTACAGATAGGTGGAAGGGGATGAGTCCAGAGCAGCTGAGTAGCATTTACAAGGAGCAAGAACAACAACGCCTTGAGAAACAGGTACTTGAATCAGTCTGAGACACAAGTTGCATAGTTTTTCAATGTGCCTTTGTGTTTCTTATTCTCTATTTGGTTTCAATTTCTGTCTATTATTTATGTATGTGAAACAGCATGCCCAAATCTCAGCTTTCTTCATCTCTGCGCTGGATTATGGCCACATTATAGATACACTATGTTCCAAATTATTATACATGATGGATTTCAGTTGTTTAAACATTTGGTCTTTGTGTGGATGATTTAGTTTGTGTTGTTTAGATCACTGATATTAATCATAGACAGTTTTGATAATCAGTTTCTCAGGTGAGCTTAATTAAAGGGGAAGCTACATTTATTTACTAGCTGAGAATCACAAGGCTTCAGTTGCAGGCAAAGTATCCAATTTTAAAGCATTGCTGTCTTTAGAGACGACGCAAAGCTGAAAAGGTTGAGACTGTGGCCTGGGACCTCCAGCTCCTGAAACTGTCCAGAAAAACAGATGAGGAGGAGAAGAGAGCAGAAAGTCTGAGGAAGGAGCAAACAATTCAGATGGACCAGTTCAACATGCAGCTCGCCAGACAGCAGGAGGCACAGTGAGCTTTGCATCCACACCCCCATTAATCAGGCTTACTTTGCCTGTAATTGTATTTTAAACTTTTGGGGATTTCTTTCAGATTTCACTAATTTTTTGCAAATTATGTTTCTGCCACAGTCAGGAGTTCTTAAACAAGAAGCTGTATAGCAACAAAGTCACCAAGGACTTCTTTAATCAATTCAACACCAGCTCCCGCTGACCGCTTCTCACCACCAGCTTGTCTTCCGATGACGGGGTCCGGATATCATCATATGAAGACTGCACTTGAACTAGTGAGAATTAAACATGTGTAAACAAAGCACCTTTTTTTTACATTTATGGCCCGATGCTTACAAAAAAAAAGCATTTTGTAACATATTGTTCCAGGTACTTTATTTTTCGGTCATATGTCCAGTTACAGTGGTAGATTCATAACGGCATTACAGTTATATTGGCCCCATCTGTGGTGCAAGTCCACTCAAATCCCGTCAAACACACACGCAACATCATAGTGCTAATAGCGCACCCAACACTACAAAGAGGCACATCATCTCTGGCAGTGGCACACACCCCTCCTTGTTTCGCCTGGTTTCTCTTAGTCAACAATTGTCATTTCATCTGTCTGCTTTTGAGGAGTTGCTTTTAAACAAATCACTTTACTTTGAAAATTTTTTTTACTTAACTATAAAAAAAGGGGGGGGGGGGGGGGAACAAACCGGCAACAACAACAGTGGGAAAAAAAGACCAACATCCCCTCATTTCTCCTCAAAACATGAAAAGCAAAGAGTGAGTGGCAGGTGAGTGAGTATCTGTGTGTACACTCATTCCTCATTCAAAGCTGACATTTGCCCCCAAACACTGACAAACACAGATGTTTAGCAGCAGATAGATGAGTTAGAATATCGGCTTGTTTCGCGTTAGTCATCATTCCTGTATGAAAATAGATTTCTTTTTTCTTTTAGTTGTCCTGAGTGTGTCGTGTAACCAAAAACAAGGAGCGTACACACAACTCCTTCAGTGCCTCTAGCCTGTGGACATCACACTTCCTTCGGGACTGTCGGGTGACATTTGGCCAGAGGCGAGTTTTTATTTGTACAGGGAGCGCACTAACTGGATACTGCATTCCTTCCATGCATAACTGCAGACTCCACAGATATTCACTGCACCGCAACGCATTGCTAGATGATTATGTGCATTAACGCAAACTCAGTTTTCAGTGTGATGTACCTACTTCTCACTAATGACATTAATGGTTGTAAACATCTACATAACAATGGGAATTTTCTCCTTTTTGTTTATTTTTTTTTGCTGTGGCTCCTCAGCTATGAACTATTCTTGCTACACCCAAACCTTACTGCAGTCATTTGTCAAAAATGCAAAGTTTGAATTCAGAGAAATATTACAGAAGAAGAAGGAAAATTACAAGTTAAACATTGCAAAGTGAAGCTAGGTCTTTTAAACCTGCACATTTATCACATTTTTCTATCAAACATGGTTCTTTGAGCGTTGTATTTACATTCTGTAAAGGGGGGAAAAGTCTTTTCTCTTACTTAAACGTATGTTATCTCACCACAGTCTTGTTGCTCGGGTTAAATAAATCAAGTAAATATAACATGTGCCTCACCCTGAAAAGAATACATTCTTTGATAGAAATACCAGCTAACATGAACTGGCATCCATTACACCTGTCATCAACGTTAAGGTTGCATCAATAACGGTTTGAAAATAAAATTTGAGCGAGCATTTTACCAAAAGAAATCACTCTCAGACCTGTGATAAACTGCTTCTCAGTAAGATTGTATGGTATGAGATGGACAGGTTAATTAGACACAACAATGTTTTAATACAGTGTATAAAGAGACAAAGACAGATACAGAAAGCTACACATAGGTCATGACACCAAAAATTACATTTTCTTATCCAATAATGACATTACACTTCTGGTGGGAAGGCGAGATCGTAATGACATCCGTCTGGTGCTTTCTGCAGACCCAGCAGGCACAGGAACTTATCAGGAGCATGTACATATCTATAATACTGTATTATGGCTGAATAGATAGATGTAGATGCAGCTATATACACCAGGTGCTACTCAGCATTTTCACGGCAAGTTCCGCTTATTAAATATATAAAGACAAGTCAGAGGCTGCATTTCAATGGTGTAGAAAACAATATGAAAAATGATCATCAAAGGAAAAATGACAGGTAACAAAAATGTGTTTTGTTTTTAATAATGGTTGTAAAAAATAAAAAATAAATGTCACTGGCAAGTACAATCTGAGACATCTAATGGCAATGGGCATACATATGTATGAAATAATATCAGACATAATCAATTCAAGACTTGTTTTAGCATCATATGCTGTCTGTTCCCCTACAGTGGGCTCCATCATTGTCCTCCACATTTAATCAATGCACTACTCTGCATCTCTATATGACCACCACTACTACCCCTGATATTTTCTAAATGTACAACATTCTGTATATGTTCCTTTAGCGTTGTTCACTGAGAGAACAAAAGAAGCGGAGGAAAGGGCGGAAAACAATGTTATCCTTTTAGATTAGCTGTAAACTCTGCAGATAAAGGAAGATGTGAAGGGAAAGTCAGACTTGTGTCATGTTGGTCCGTTATTTTGGACACTCCTTTGGTTGAAATAGTCCAATCAATCAGATGACTGCCAAGCGCATCTGAAAAGTCGGTGTATGATTGCGTAATGGACATCAAAATACAGATCAGCGAGTCAGAAGGGAGCAGGAGCGTATGGGCACATATGTGTTGACATATTTTGGTCTGATGGTCCCAGGTGGTAGTGTGGGTGAGGGGGAGGGGGGGGCTAATCAAGGATAGTGACTGAGTTGGGCATGCCATTGGTAGCAGAGGAGATGGTTGTGGGGTTGAGCGGGGAGTTATCCTGACCCTCGCTGACCAGAGACTCGTCCAGGTTGAGCTCTGTGGTTATGGCGCTGCTGCCATTGAAGTCCAGGTGGTCCTCGCTGCACAGCTTGCTCGCCTCACACAAGGACGGCTGGCTGGCTGTCCGCTTCTCCTCCAGATCACTACAGAGGGCGACAGCAAAAATGCACAAATATTCAATATAAGAAGAATTTTAGCATCCTCACAAGACATAAAATATGATTTGAATCTAGAAGTAGCAGGTGATCACATGCCAGTATGCAAGCTGGAAAGATATGAAACTAGAATTGTAATGATTTTTCCTACACTTGTTCAGGCAGAAGGGAAAAATGAAGCAAAAAGGGATAATTGCTGGTTTTAAAATATGAAAATCTGCTGTATTTTTATGATTAACCTTCTATACAGAGAAAATAGAATATTTTTTGGCACAGTATCCACATATTACATGATTTAGAACAAAGCGTCTGCGATGTTCCATGATATGTGAGAAATTTTTTAACAAATGTAGAAAAGGGGCTGGGTTATGACGTGTCTGTGCAAATAAGACAGAGATGCAGGATAATGAAAGACTTGGTGAAACTCATCACGGCATACCTTTCAAGAGATCTGCAAAGTAGGGCAGGCATCAGAGAAAACAAAGGGACAAGGAAAGGAGCACAAAGGATTAGGAAAAGCAAACAGTGCCCAGGAAGTCAGGGCTGTGGCAGGAATTTAAACGTTCCATGGAGACAAACCTGTATTCCCCGAAAGTTTCATCCTTCATTGGCCGTGCTTCTGAGTCCATTGGACCTTCTTCTTTATCTTTCACTGAGAATGAAACAGATTATTGAATTTCACTATCTGTAAGATCTTATCAATGTTTCTCTCTAAGCCACTGTGTCATATCAATGACGGTATTATGTCAAACCGCATGATAAGATTAAGTCTGCGCATGCAGAGCAAAAATGATAGGCTAATCTCATAGATGTTATCCATTCATATGTATGTGGCTTCCATCCGATTCAACACCATAATTCATCTATTTACCATTTCAATTTCATACTGTTTATATTATAGATGCATATGATTGCAGTGTGGCTGAATATATCTGTGATTTAATTAGGTCTTGAAAGTCTTTGGCTGTAAGCCTGGTGTTTTTTCTGTCCAATCAGATACAGGGCAGTTGTAGGTTTCAGATACTCTCCTTTCTGTGTGATTATTATAACACACACAGATCTCTCCATTCAGGCTCTCCATTCGTAGCTGGCCAGTGTGACCCATATTTCTGAAGTCTTTAAAGAAGAAAAAAAAAAGTAATTCTTTTGAAACGTTTTACAAAAGCATACATGCCTGAGTACTTCCCCCCTTTACTCCTCTTGATGAAGCACAGGATGAGCAGGATCAACAGTAGCAGCACGATAGCGCTCACAAGGCCGATGAACCAACCCTGTGTTGCAAAGTTTTGCTGCATCTCCTTCACTTCTTTTGAGGCAAAGACAAAAAGAGAGAGAGTTTGTTTTCTACGAAGGGAAAACGATATGGAAGCGAGAAGAGATATGGAAATGATGAAAAAGGAAAACACAAGATAGATGTGTTCGAATCTAGAGCATACAAGACAGGGCATCACACATTCAGACAGGGTGGCAAAGTACACAGCAAAATATAGCAAACACAAGTAATGGATCATTTCATATGAGCTCTCATTTCACAAAACTCTTTGAAAGCACTTCACAGGCAGAGAGAAGGAAGAGCGAGGCGTTCTCTGTAGGTTCCAGCTTTATATTTAGACTTGGGAAGCCCAGAGGAGAGAGCTGAGGAGATAAAAGAAAAGAGAATGAATGAAGCCAGAGTGGTACCTGTTCCTTTTGTTCTTATGTCATCCTCCCAGAACGATTTGTTGTTGTACACGAGGCTGATGCGATAAGTAGAGCCAGGACTCAAGTCCCTCAGCTGGTAGAAGGACTGAGCTGAGTTCAACTTCTCCGTCTCCCTCCATTTACTGGCATCTGCCAAAACAAAACATGAACGCTCTGTTTAGTTTTTTTTGTGCTCAGTCTGACTACAATGAGGTTATCTCTCACACATCAGTGTGAATATCATACCGTTCTTGTTGAGGTAGCGGATCTTGAAGTTAATACTCCTGTGTCTCTTCTTGGCAATCCAGCTGACATTAACTGAGTTTTCCCCCTCAGAGATGCTGATGTTGGCAGGAGGAGCTGCAATGCAATCAGGCAAATATGAGAGTCTAACGTGTGATATAATCTCTGTACAACTATCATAAAGGGAACAATGAAGAACACAAAAAATACCTCCTTCAAGTGTGGTGGCACCCATGGCTACTTTGGGCTCTCCTTCTCCAACCTTGGTGCGTCCCTTCACGTTGAAGCGGTAGTGGCTGTTGCGGTCCAGCTCATTCAGGGTGTAGTTGGTGGTTGTGGGGTTATCTATGAACACTATCTGCTTGTCTCTATCTGTAACTGACCACAGAAGAGCCCAAAAGACATTTAATCACTGTTTGACTGTCACTGTTGTGTGTCTGTCGGGATCAGTAACGATACTGTGACATTTTTATAGCACTATTGATTTTGCTAAAGTAATGTTGCATGGTATTTTTCAGAAACAAATCATTTTAGTACATTATTGAAGCCCTCATGAAATATTTTATAGTGGGCAGTCAATGAAAAAATACATGTGATGCTTACTCCGTTGGTACTCCAGTACAAATCCAGTAAGGATTCCGTTGGGCTGAGCTGGAGGCATCCACTGCAGGGTCATTTCTGTCGCTGATGGGCTGTCTAAGCTCAGGGATGCAGGAGGCCCAGGCACTACCAGAAACACAAAAACATAATCAACATGTGGACACATCAGAGCGTCCAGATGCAGCAGTTTACCATGGCTGACTGTTTATTACTGTCTGTAAAATGTTTTATTTATTATCATTACTTTACCCTGTTAGATAATTATCCACACCCAAATTTCTCCATTATTAAAACTACATTGTCCGTTTGCTCTCCATGTTGTTCAATGAACCAGTAACTAATATTAATCAGATGAATTTGATTCTTAATACATTTTATTTAACCAGTTTTGTATCTGTCTTCACTCACCACCCCTCTTATCGTCTTACTTTATTCTTGCATGGCTTTTTTTGCTAACACTCACTGATACTAGTTCAGGCTCTGTCCCAACAGCTGTTGCACTTTTACGTTCTGTAGGGGTGCACCGATCAATCGCTCCGGCTTTCTTAATTGGGATATTGGTGATCAGTCGATACAATCGGCAGATTTTATGCAGTACAAGAAGAAGAGCAACGATATGTTCAGTACAACAAACCTCAGTTGACAACCTTTTTATTTATATTTGAGAATATTACTTCATAGTTTAGTTTTTTTTTCAGTAAAATACAATTGGGACATTAAAGCTATGCTGTCAGTATAGCTTTCAGTATCGGCCAAAAATTAAACAGGCAGATGAAGTTTCTTAAAGATCATGATTGCCAGAATCCTGCATATTGCAATTACAGCCATTTTTCATCCTTTATAAAGGAGCAGCAGCAGTAACATCCATCAGTTTGTCAATTTTCCTTTTTCCAAGATTTTACTTTGCATACTAAAAATGAATCGATTTACTGTTTTGCCTTGCTCTATCATCTAAGTAATTAGAGTAGATTTTTTTGGAAAATTTCACTTGTTTTTCTTGTGTCAGTGCCAGTCCCACCAGCTGGAAGTCAAGCAAATTTTAGTTAAACCAATAAGTTGCTGCTAAATAATGTTTGAGCTAAAATGTGTTCATTTAGAGAAAGTCGTGTTTAGCATTTCATGTGGACTGGATATTTAAGAAATATGTAATAAGTAATAACTTTCCTAGACAAAGTTAAATAAGAAGTACTTGTATAATGACACTAGGGCATACTTTATAATATATTACCACTCATGGGTAGACAAAGTAAACTTAGTGGTAGCCTATATTTTGAAGTTTCTACATAATTTGAATGTTAGCTACACCCAATAAAGTTTTAATGAATGTATAATATAATAACATCATATCAATAAAAGCTAAAAAGACTGCAGGAACATTGCATTTTACACCTGGTGTCAGTCTTTTTGTGGAGAAGCCTAATTTCTTTACTGAGCAGAGGCGACATTCTACTTTTACCTATTGTCCACATATGAAGACATTTTTTCTGAGAAGAGAAAATTTACTTACATAGTTACTATGCCCATACTCTCATCAAACATCATTAAGAAAAATAAAAATGCACAAAAAAATATAGCTCAGGTCTCAGGAGAAGTACCTCCATGATGCTGACATGCCACCACATAACCAGCCTTGAATTATTAAGAAACAGTGCTACATGTTTTTTGCATATATGAATTTACTTCTATAGACATAACCAGTGATGCTTTTTTTATTTCTTAATCATATTTTACATTTTATT
>JBBDHI010000014.1:13057272-13073108 GCA_037177115.1 Craterocephalus stercusmuscarum
GATAGATAGATAGATAGATAGATAGATAGATAGATAGATAGATAGATAGATAGATAGATAGATAGATAGATAGATCATTCTTTATTGATCCATATCATCTCCGAGGCTCCTAAATGTAAACAAAGGGTGTCGTGGCTTTTTTTTCATATCTTTGACCTGCTCTTTCTCCTCATTTTTCCTTAATCATCCTGAGCCTCCTCACCTTTGCATCACAATATCCATTTACGGCTGAAATGAAGAAATCATCAACTTTTGAGTGATTTGCATGCATGTGTGTGTGAGGGCACACACTGCCTGTGTGTTCTCACACTGTTAGAAATGCGTAGGTGGTGAAGGAGTGAGACTCATTGCAAGTAGTCTTGGATAAAGAGTGATCAACAGCAGCAGAGGAAACAATATTCTCTTTCCCTCCGCTGGAGCTTCGTGGGCAGACCGACAGCAGCAGCGGAGATGAAGATCAATTTCCCTGCACAGCCGTGAACTCAGCTGTATTTCCAATGCCCACATATTGCATGGAGATGATAGAAACAATGAGAACGAGCGAGCAAAAAAACTCACAGCATTTTTGTTGTGTAACCAGGCTGTTGATTTAATTACTCCATGATCAGATTCTGGCTTTCACCAAGGGAATCAGATCAATAGAGGGACTAATCAATGCTGTATGAAGGGATCAGTTACAAAGTAATTAGACACACCACAACCCCAGATGAGGTCCTACCAAAGGAACCTGTGACAGCATTATTTTCAAAATGACAGACCTCTTTTTCTCTTGATATCGAGGTTACTAAAGGAGAAACACAAGCTCATTTGCACTAATTAATCATGATTAAAGATGATAAGAGTGCTTTGATGAATCAACAGTGTGATTAACACAACAAATAGATCTTTGAACCTCATTATAGTATTCAGCTTTTGTTATGAATAGGGCGATATGAATCAGTACTCACAGTTGGAGGGTATTTGTATGGCTGCATGGCTGGGCTGGGCTGTGAGGGAAAGGAGGGCGAGGACAAGGGGGAGAAGGTGGGAGGAGCGCTGCCCCCTACTGCAAACCTGCTGTCGCTGCGAGTGAGGCATTGCTCACTGTCCCATCAAAGTCCCACCTGCTCACACACGCACAGAAAAACACACACAGAAGCAACCTCGCTCCTTCACACACACACACACACTCAAGCGTCCGGCTGTTTCCTGTGCAAAAGGCCTTGGCTTTGCCGCATATGTCTTTGGTCCTGCTTGTCTTCTGTGTCGCCTTTAGTTTTCCTCCTTAATTTAGGTCAATCCCCTCCTGCAGGTCTCCTCTGTAAAAGATAAAGAAAAAGGAAAGGTGGGAGGGTTGGGGGATAGACAATGGCCATGTGTCAGAATGGGAGAAGAATTACTATGAACCATGTGGCCACACTAACAGACAGACTGAGACACAGAGTTAACACATCAATCAAGAGTCAATAGTACAGACAGCAGCAAAAACACCCGCTATGCCTAAACCAAACCTGTTCCTGCACACACAACACTCAGAGAGGAAAAAAGTCCACATTTGGTTTTAATGGCATGACCAGTGGCCCATATGGAAAGGCCTGTCAGCAGGACAGATGGACAGAATACCGCAACAGGAACAGAGCCTCGCTTCAACCAGATGGGCCATGAAAGGACTAATGAAGGCGGATGGGTTGTCAAATCTGATGAAAAAAATAAAACCCAGACAAACAAATAGTTTATAATTAGGTTAGCTGGTCATGGCTGCACTGCTGAATTGCTCATATGTGCTTGGGTGACAGCATTGCGATAAAGATGCGATAAAGATGCTATCACTTGTGCTGAGTGAGGGAAGCCGCCCCTCCTGGGAGTCCATCCATTCTCCATCTGTATGATTGGAATCGGTCCCCGCCGCAACAAGCAGGCTGTCCTCCCCCGCGGCACCACGCGGCGCAGCCCGCTGACTGTTTACACTGCTCAGTATCACACAAAAAGAGCTGTTACAGCACTCCACGATTAAGACATACACGCAAGACAAAAGAAAATGGCGATGACAGAGAAAGACGGAGATCCGTTTGGCCGTTCTTCAAGCTGACTGAAGGAGTTTTGGCTCAACTCGCTGCCATTTGTTGGCAGTGCCACAACAAAGCGATGGGCGACCTTGACAAGGAGAACGTGAGAGAGGAGAGGATGAGAAGCTGATGAGGGTGGGAAAAAGATGGAGAGTGGTGATTATCATCAATTCTTTTTTAACTAGCGCAGGGTGGCTGGCACAATAATTACTGTTGATATTTCATGTGTCACTCATGCAGAGAGAGCGCTGCACAAACAGGGATATGGGATTTGTCTCCATCAAAAGAGCCTAAATAGATTGAATTAAATAACAAACACAAGCTAAGTCTTTAATAAGCCTGTTTAAACTAACAGCATTAGGAGTAAATGAGCCATTACACTTACATGCTCGCCTACAGAGAGGGGGTTATAGAAGGAGTGGGAAGTGGGTGGAAGATTAAGGAAAGATAAAAAGGTGAAAGCGTGATTGAGGAGGAGTGGGTGGGGGGGAGAGGTGAAGCCAAAGAGGAGAGGGAGGATAATTGTTGGGGAGAAGGGATGACACAAGGTGACAGCTGTGATGCTAATCCTTTCCATCCACTTGCACACATATCCACACACAGGTGGAAAATCTTTCTTTGAGACTACAATCTTTCCCTCAGACTAAAAACTCTTTTGTTATTGTTCTTCGGGGACATGGAGCCAATTAGTTTTAAACCAGTTTCTCTAACAGGCCATTAGAGGCGGCTGAATGAAGCGGGGCTTGTTGGGGTATTAGCTCTGATGTTAGTGGGATCTTAGGTGGGAGTTTGCCCATCAGTTCCTCAGCCAAAGACATGGTGAAGGATTGCTGAGCGGAGGAAAGTAAGATACTAATTAATGATGAGTGACACCATCCCTCGTCATTCTGCCAGTCACCGCTCACTCAAAGCGTGTGCTGCGCATGCACAAGCGGCTACACGCAGGCTTGTAATGCATGAATGAACAAACAGAAAGAAAAGAGGGCCGACAGACACACACCTCAACTGGTCTAACCGAGGAGATCAGTTAAAAGGGCACGGTCTAATGGGCTCAAGTCAAGGGGCAGACTTTGCTGGGGAATATTCCAGTAGCGCTGAGATACAGTAATAGGGAATTCTATGGGAGGGGGCAAAGAAACGACTGGGACATGAAAGAAAGGCGAGCAGGTTGTCGTGTAACAAGGTCAGTCCGCCCACCCAAACAAGCCGATAACCCAGACTGATGTGGTCTGGGACATACAAACACACATGGAGCGCTTCCAAGCTGTGTGCGAGGCGCGCAGCCAAGAGGCTACTCCATTATCGAAGGGTGAGAGACTGACACTGAAGCAGATGCCTGATTTCACTTCTTCTGGGTGACTGCTGTGCAGCTCTCAATGATCCAATCTCAGCGCTGTTACCTGCTCCACTGGATAGGGTCAGAGGCCACATGTGGGATGTCTGCTTTCAGCCGGGCTGCGGTGACCTGACAGTGTTTCTGAGTGCTTTTAAAAACTATTATCACTACTGTGATGTCAAACAGTGCCATTAGAAGTCGCTCAGGCGCAGGGAGATGGTGTGGTTTCAGCACACACAGAGAAAAATAAACATGTATTTTATTTTTCCTTTAAGGAAGCCTAACTGCAGAAAATTAGCCAACATCAAGCAAAGTATGAAACCAGCTACATCAACCGAGTCAGTTATGCAGATCTGTCAATTATTCATGAGTTTCTGCTTTGAGGCGTTTTGCTTTGGGAAAAAAAAACGCAAACAAGCAAGACATTTTGCAATATGCTGTTAGTATTGCTGTCATAATCAAAGTTAAACTGTTGCGTTGCAGAGTGTAACCTCATTGCCTTCCATCAGACAGAAAATTGCCTCCCCCACTTGTTTCACAAATTCTGTAATTAGCATAAAGATTACATGTTGGGCATTGTCAAGCACTTCAAGTGTTTAATAGACTCTTTTGTGTGGAGAGGGTGGAACAAAAACACAAGACCAAACCTCCAGAGTCTAATCATGCCCTGAAATTTACACATATTGTGATCCAATCAGCCACACACACCTCACAAAATCTTATGGCTTGACTCCTCACGTTTCCACGGACAAGGCTTCTGTTTGAATGTAGCCTATACTCTACATTACAGATTATGCAAATGTGAATCCTGAAAGCTTTCGCCAGATTTGACTGCATTCAAGCGTTTGTGAGGGTGTGTGTGTGTTTGTGTGTGCGTTCAAACATGTGTGCAGGTCTTGTGTCCTGTCATGCCGTGCTTTTAAATATTAAGCACCTCCAGCTGTGAAGATGTGTTGGAGGAGAGGATGGAGGACAGAAGGTAGGGGGAGAAAAATAAATGAACACGTGCCCCCCCTACCCCGTTCTCTAGCCCTAGGGTTTGTCTGTCTGAAGGAGCATCGGATGAAAAGGAGATGGATGGAGGAATATTGGAAGGATGGAGGGATTTAGACGAAAACAAAGATAGCGGTCAGATTATAATGAAAGGATGGAGAAAGTCATTCAGAAGAAGGCTAATGAGAGGATGAGGGGGTCAACAGGGAGTAAGAAAGAGGAGGGGAGTCTGACAAGCAAGGTGATGGTGGCGGGGGGTGTATGATCAGGCCCCCTACAGAGTGAATTATTCATAGAAATCCCCTTCCTGTCGGCACTATTTGCCCTAAATTCACCCAAATTCATAATTTATCCGCTTCCCTTGACATTCATTTTGTTTGGCCTAGACTGGTGCTGACCATCCATACCGAGTGTCTTTGGGCTGTCTGAGTCTCGCATATCCCCCTCCCTCCGTCCTCTCTCTGGCAGAGTGATGCTTAATGCATGAGCCTGTTGCAGCGAGACAAGTCTCAACCCTTCTTTGTCACCGCATCAGAAAAAAATACCGCAGATCACGTGAGATAACTACCTGTTTCTGCTCTGCTCCACAACTGTAAGACAATCATCCGCCATTCATTATTCACGGCAGTGAATTATGAGTTCCTCACATTCAAAGATGTTCCCACTTAGGAGCCCAGCACTTTAATGGTAACTTTCCAAGAAGATGAGTAGCTATCCCATTTTCCTGTCACTTTTTTATCAATCATCTCCTGTCTCCACCTGCCTGCTATCTGACACTAAAAGCTTCCTTCACTTCCACACCAATAGCTTTTCAGAATCATTTTCCTAATTCGCCTTCTGCCCGTCTCCTCTTCTGTCTACTTTTAACCTCTTTTCTTTCCATCACCTTAATAAACTGCTGCGGTAGCACTCTGGCTCGGACAATAGGCAATACGGCGGCTTAATTCAATATTTGCAACTTTAATGGAAAAGGGGCTTCACAGTGTAGCGCTGCAGGAAACCACTATGTTACTCATGCTGATACTCTTTATTTAAAGGCCAACAAACATGTGTTTGAAGGCCAATGATGCATGGCCAACTCCAAATGGAAATTTACCAGCTGAAAAATGCAGCGGAGCCGAAGCTTATCGGGAATCGGGCTACACAGACGGCACATTTATCAATACTGCTATTAGCATAAGCTCGGTAGATAGATACTTTCAACTCCCCCCGGTGCCGAACGCCGTATAATATGTCCCTCATTTTGAAAAAGCCTGCTTCTTTTGTGAGGACCCCCACCTCACAATAACCCCTGGTGTTTTGTCAGGGGTTAGAGGTTAATATCAGAGTGGCACAAAGATGGAGAAAATAAAGGTTGTCAGAGGAGCTGTGAGGGCAACCGCCCACTCTCGCTTTCCATCCTGGTTGCCATGACAACATGGTCTCCAGCATCCCCCTTGTACATACAAATTCAGTTATGCACACACATGGTCACTAACGGGTTTGCAGCATCGCTTACATATGCGGACGCACGTAGCAGTGCAAACTGAAAGACGAACACCGCGTATACGACGCTCACACACATTCACGTATGAATGCAAACACTGGCAGCCTTCCGTCGAATTCATGTCTACACAGAGTTAAAGTGGCGAGTAGCTGAGAGGGTGGAACTTTTCCAAGCATCTATGAGGATAAATAAATGATGGATTCATCCAACAGAGAGTTAAGATACAAAACACTGGTACATGATTCTCAAAGTAGTCTCCCATTATCTGCTTTCACTCTCAAGAAACCAAAGGAAGATTCCTATAGTGTGATTTATTTATTCATGTTTGTCTCCCTAAGTTACAACGGGAATGTTGGGGAATACAGTGGTGAATAATTCAGGAAGAAAGGAGTGGACTCATTAAGAATATAAGTGAGGGTGAGAGAACCGGGTGGAGGGAAGGTAGGAGGGGAAAAAACAAAAGCAAAGAAAAAGAGGGGCAACACCGGGGGGAGATCAGAGAGGGGGTCAGCCACAAAGTGTACAACAAAAGTCTGAAAAATTCATAAAAAGAGGAAACATAGAAAACCGAGTAAGCAGCAGAGAAAAAAGAACAGGGTTAGGGTGAGACAGGATAGATGGGCTATCGGATCATTGTCCAGTAAGAGCTCTTTAATGATCAAAACAGGGTGTTACCCCATTGTAAAAGTGTATCGGATTCCCTTTATGTGTTTGTGTGTGTGTGAGTGTGAGTGAGTGTGCGTATCAGTGAAGATCGGCCTGTGTGTCAGCAGGTCAGCTAATCTCGCTTGTCAGCTAATGGAGCCAGTCTTGCAGATGGAGTGCTGCTTCCAGCTCGCTCTGCTTCCAGCATGTTACTTTCTGCTCACTTAGGTCCACAGCTGATAAGCTAATCTGTTTATGGTCAGTCCGTCAGTCACTCAGCTCGACGAAATAAAGTTGTGGCATCGCTAGGGGAAAATCAAAAATAAAAGGCTAAATCAGCCCACATGCTGGAGCAGACTGAATCCTGACTGTCAACTTAAAACATTTCCTAGTTGTTTTCTATTTACATAATATTTTGATTAATCTGTTATTATTAAATTCAAATGAGCACTGCAACACAGAAATTCATAAAAACATACCATAAAACAGAAAATGATCAAAATTTAAACTATGACATTACAGAAGCTGCCCTGCTTTCTGTCTGTCTGTGGAAAATTAGCTTTCCTGTAAGCTGAATCGTTTCTGCTTTAATGTAGCGCTATCGCTACGTTTGTTGTGCTTAGTTGTTCTTCCGAAATATTCTCATGTTTTCCAAACTGAACTTGTGTAGTTTTGTGTTTTGCACCAAAGGGCCATATAACAAAACAACCCAAAACAGCCCAGACAATAATAATAATAATAATCAAAACTGCACATGTATGTATATACACATACACTGACACACACAAATGCAAATTCCTGCTCTCTTGCTTGTGGGCGTCATTTGCCTCATTAGCAACACTGCACCTCCAGTAAACAGTGCGCTAATTGCAGACACACCCTAAGCGTTGTGCAGAATATAACAAATGTGACGCAGGCAAACACACATGTAATACCATACATCCTTGCAGATAAAACAGATTAAATACGTGATGCAGCTTCAGCATAACAGAAAATAATTCAACAATTAGACCCATCCTACACCTCTCAGACGCTCTGAACACAATAGAAGCATCCAGTGATAAATATTGCTTGTGAAGATTGTTCTACTGGCAGAATGGTTTAGTGTTCATACAGCAGGTAGTTAATGGTGTTTGCTGGAGTAAAGAGGGTAATCATGACATTATGAAATTATGTGGAAGAGCTATTAAGAGTGACCTTCTCTCCTTCCACCACCCTGCTTGCTTTCACGTCTCCAGCTCCATCCCACAGTCCTCTCTTCCTCTCTTTATCTCTCTCTCTCAGCCTCTCCCCTTTTCTCTTTCTCCTGTGAAAAGAAAAGCTTCCCTAGTATTTCTTCTCAGTTTCGACAAGCATTTTGACCTTCAATGCCGCATTTTTTTTTCTCTCTCTGCCTTTGTAGACGGCAGTTTGGAGGAGAGGCTCAGCAAAGATACGTCAGTAAACATGTTTGTGTGCAGCCATTTTTTCCCTTAGAGGGAAAAATTAGGCGTTTACATAGATGAAATGGAAATTTTAAAGATTGTGGACTAGCAAAGCCTTTTGGGGACCAAAGTAGAGTCAGGCGGGCAAGTAGAAAGAAGGCAACATCAGAATAGTGTCTGTCAGTGTGTTCCCTGGAACCAGATGCAGCAGCTTAATCCTGCTGGAGACGACAAACCAGCTGCAGTAACAGGACCAGAGGGAACCCCGGCACTGCAGCAGATGTTTGCATTTTCACACCACAGCCTTTATAAGGACACAAAATATCAGCATTTACATGACTATGGTGATTTTTTTTCCCTTTACAGGCCATTGTTATTCAGGTCAGTGTTGCATAAATTGACTATAAAGCTGCAGAGGAGAGTTCAAAGCAGGCTGTAGTGGTTTCTGATTAGCTTCAAGAATGAACGGGGGCATATGTGTGCACTTGTGTGCATGTCTGCGTTGCATCAAGAGAGCAGAGCAGGTGGGGCTGACATAATGCAAGTGTTGGCTGTTGCAGGTAGCGATGGTTGAGGGGGGGGTGCACGCAGCCCGTCAGCAGACAGATAGGAGGGAGTGGTCCCTTGGGTCAGGTGATAAGTGGCCTATATAGCTCTGCAGGACACAGCTGCCAGCCACTCGTGTGACACGCAAGGACACGTGGCCACTTCCATAGGGAAAACAGGAGAGCCACAACATGAAGGGAGGTGCATTGTGTGTGGGCGAATGTAGCCTATGTGCTCCCCTCACAACATGAGTGACAACTTAAAATCATCCATGTGTTTATTCATATATTCCAAGAGGAAATTATTATATATGATTTGTCTAATCCAGGCCATTTAAAATGCTAAGCCAATTGTTTTTTCAGTTCTGAGAACAACACTAAGTCCATTTCTCGGTAACAAACATGCAGATAAGGGGTTACTTGCTTTAGCCACTGAACATATCTGAGGATCGACCCAGCAGCCTTCCAGGTGCTTCTACAGATTCCAACAACAGAGGCATCATATATCTACAAGGTAGTTTTTTTTTTTCAGTAAGCTGTCCCACATTCAGCTCACTGCCAGACTTTGGCAGAAACATTTGTCAAGGTCTTCTTAGGTTGGATGTAATCCCATCTTTTCCACCACTTCAGGGAAATGAGCCAGTGGAAGAGGAAGGTCACTCAGTGCTCTGCTAACACATTTGCATCAGAGGGCCCCAGCGGCTTAACGACTGTGGGAAAGCGAATAGATTTTTTTCTGCTTTGTTGGGCTTGTGGACACACGCAGAAATCACACCCAAAATCACAGAATTAATGAAAACACATCTGACACCATTGCATCCAAAAACAGCAGAGATTCATTATCAAAGCAATCCAAGAGGAAGAAATGTTGCAAATGAGGGAAAAATTCAACTAACCTAAAGAGCAAACGTCTAACCAATCAGATGGCACATATAAGACACTGCAGGGGAGCTGGAGGAAGTGCTGCTGCAGCTAAACAGCTTCAGTTAAACAGCTCGATTGGTGGTGATTGGCATCTTTTAAATGATTAACCAGGTCTAACAACAGCTTCTTGGCAATCCCATTAACTTTGTTCAAAGTTGCAAAAGCAGCACTTCTGTTTAAGTGCTCCTCATCTAATCAACTGCTAGGTCTTCTGGGGATGAGGAAAGAGATGTAGCATCGCTGCACAGCTTATAAATATCTGCAGGAAGGAAAAAGGACGGACAGGGGAGTAATAGAGTGTGGAAAGATTACGAAGAATGAAAGAGAACACGAGGTACACGTAACAGACTTTTGTTGGCTTTTGTATTCCCCTGGTGTTACATTTAATACTAAAAAAAGATGGCCACAGATTCATCAGCTACACAAATCAAGCTTCACCTTCCAGCTCTCAGATTAATGGTACCACGTCACATTCAAAATAAGTCCTGAAATTCCAAATCAGTAATTTCCAAATCAAAAATTTCTGGCCCGTATAGAAAAGTTTTTTCTTCCTTCTGTACTTCTTACTATCCCTTTCTTCTGTGCCTTTTTACGCTGCAGATGCCAAAGTGACTTATTTTTGTTTTAAAGAGTACTCTAAACAAAACGAGAAATGATCATAAACTCTTTAGCTAAAAAAGAAAGCTGCATCTGTTCTTCTGCTTTCCATAAACTAAAACACAGATAAAAGAAAGAAAAGGTTTTCCTTACATAAGCGTGTACACAGAGACCAGCATGGCACACTGGAGATGCAGCCGTTCGCAAAATCAGCTTTTTTACACATGTAGCTACACGGCAGAGCTAAAACATGAGAACACACACTCCCGCGCGCAGCGGCAGACGGCTGGTTTGGGTAATTGTCAAGTCAAACGAGTCCGTTTAAGAAGATTTGCCTCTCATTCAAATCCGGCTGATTGAGGATGAAAGCCGGCAGGGGGACGTGGGAAACGGGTTTATGCATGGCGATATGCTTTCTGGCCCTCGGCCCCTCGGCGCACGCATGTCCTCGGTTTAATTTCTACACACCACCTGTGTGTATTTGTGTGTTTACTCAGGGTGTGACGGGTCAGTATTGTTATGCATGACTCACTTTGCTTGATGCAGTGTGTGTCAGCGTGTGAGCGTGCGTGTGTGCGTGCGTGTGTGTGTACGCTATAGGTGTCGATGCCTCTGGCTCCATTCTCTTTTCTCACCTCGCAATCACCATGACAACCTCCTGACTCCCTCTCAGCAGCACAGAGAAAACATTTCTCTCCCTGCCCCCTCCCACATGTTCATCCTCCTCCCCCCACCCCACCCCGTCTCTTTCTCGCTCTGTCATATATCTGCTCTCTGCACCTTCATCTCCCGTCTCCTGTGTCTCCCTCTCTCCCTCGCTCCGTGTCTCTGACTTTCTCCCCTCTTATGTCTACATGCTGCCATAGTTGAAAGAGTCCATCCTCCCCGACTGCCGTCTTTGCACAAAGTCTATCTTTTATTTGTGCTCCTGTCTATCTCTCCTCTCTGCTCCCTGCTGATTGCCTCTCGCTATTAGTATGAAAACACTTTTTCTACCCCTAAACTCTTCAGTTTCTCTCCCTCCCTCAGTCTTCTGCTCCTTCCTTGTGGGAAGACCACATCTGTCCTGGATTACACCCTCATTACATCCGCCCAGTCAAGATAATACACAATGCAATTACAGGTAGCTTTCTATCAACCTCTACCATCAACCTCTGTGAGGCTGAAGAAGCCTTTTAGTCTAAGGGGAAATCTGCAGGCTGGCACAGCCGTCGATACAGTCCCTCGACCCTAAGTGGCTCGCTAACTCCCATCACATCTGCTATCATTATCATCAGCAACCATTCCTGCTCTGTAACTAAACCCAATCATTACCCATGGAGTCGCGGCGGTGATGTATTTGAGGCGGAGCAGCTTGCTCTCCAACAGAGGAAGGCCGAGCGTCATCAAAGGCTCCGGCGTTATCTGAGGAGCGCAGCCCCTGTTTCTGCTGCAGACCCCTGTCCCTGTAAACCCCCCCCCCCCTCCCCGCGTCTCCACAGCCC
Source organism: Craterocephalus stercusmuscarum (assembly GCA_037177115.1). Taxonomy (NCBI): domain Eukaryota; kingdom Metazoa; phylum Chordata; class Actinopteri; order Atheriniformes; family Atherinidae; genus Craterocephalus; species Craterocephalus stercusmuscarum. Next base: position 13,068,752 of record JBBDHI010000014.1, read on the forward strand.
CGGCCCCCTCCACACATCCACTCTGTAGTGGCGCAAAGAGATCAAGGACATGACATTTTCCGGAGCGTGTTCCAATTTTTAGCAAGGCGCAATATGAAAGAATGTAAACAGACAACCTGCTCCAGTCGCCCATGTTTCTATCAGTCTGGTAGTGCGTCATCTGCAGGCAGACATCTAAAAGGAGTAAACAGAATATCTGTTTTTTATGATCTATTTTAGGAGCGAGGCATAGGGGGGGGGAGTGTTTAATCTTTTCTCTATTTATACTGTTTTGCGGAGCAGCATTGCTCGTTCCCCCCCCCCCAACTCCCCTCCTCTTGCATCACATCATCTTCCTTCTGCGGCACTGTCCGTTCAGTGGAACCCCAGCTGTGGCTATATCTGTTTTTCCCTCTCATTTGGCCTCAGTTATGAGAGATGACAGAAAGAGTTTGTGTCTAATTCCAGTGAGAAAGGGGGAGAAAAAGAGACATCGAGAGATGCAGAGGAAACCCCGGTGACCTTTGCCTGCAGCCAGACAACCAAATGAGATTTTCATAGAAAGCTGAGCCGACACGGTCTGACAGTCCATATCTACAGTTCATACACAGGAAACAGAGATAGTTATGCCCAGGAGTTGATATTCTTTCGAATATACAAATGGTCTGGTTTATAAGCAACATAATGTACATAAACACACCTTTTCATGGGAAAAAAAAAGTAATATTTTGGAGCACCAAATCGCCCGGCTATAGTGGCAGATATCTAAATAATCTCCTTCCCATGATAGCACATCTTAAAACATGCTGATTGTGCTACTTCCTATGTAGGACACCTACACAGCACTTCTGCAACTCTTGCCAGCTTCTGCATGACAACATTCCTCGAGCAATTCAGAGACATTTTTCTTTATTCGCTCTGAAAAGAGAGAACAGTTTCCCCGACACCTGTGGAGGTGGACAGGTCAAAACACGAGGAGCGGCGTATGACTGCTGCATTGCTGGTAACAGTCCTGTCACTTACCATTACTGTTTGCTTCTTTGCCCTCCTGTGAGAAATAATGTTTGCTTCACAGGCACACAGAACGTAAACTGTACGGGCTACTTCAGACGGGAATGAAAAACCAAAGAAAAGAGGGAGATGAGGAAATCAAGCCAATTTGAAAATTGGGACATTGTTGTTCTGAAAATAAAATGATTCCAGGACTGAACACTGCAGGTGTGCATCTGCTGCTGCACTCTGACAGTTTAATCTCTACGGGATCTCTCGCTTTTACTTTCCCATCACTATCAGCCCCTCTTTATCTTCCAAATGTACTCCCATCTTAGCCCGAACACTCTCACTTCCTGCTCAGTACCTGGAGCTGGGTTAAACTTTCATGGTTCGATTAAGATTGCTAAAAGGTTGCTGAAAATGAAAGTCCTTTCTTTCTTTCACCACCACTTATCCGCTTCCCCTGCTCCACCTAACTGTGTTCCGCCTGGAGAAAGAAGTCTCTGCTTATGTGTATAATTACTATGTTAAGCTCATTAATAATGTCCGGACCCTCTATACAGTCTCTCCCATCTTTTCTTTTTGCTTTAACTCAGTGTAGCTGAGAAACAACGTCCCCCTCTACCCCCATTGACATCTGCACCCCTCTGTTTCCTTTCTTCTTGTTTCCTTCTCTTGGGGATTGCCCCTTTTATCTTTTCCTCGCATTTTCAAGTCTCAGCCATGCCTCCTCCGTGCTTCCTCATAACTGTTCTGCAAAGAGTTCAAGAAATGATTTGCAAAAGTGGGCGCATCAAGTGTACCCTGCAAGTATGGCAGCAGCAACAACAACTCGGTTCCACCTGCGGGCAAGAGAGCAGGGTGTGTGATTTAAACAGACAAGATTTATAGCAAAATGTGGAGTCTCATTATTGCAGTTTGGCTTGCAGGGTGCGCTTTGCTGCACCATGAATGATTTTTCTCTAATGCATGTAAAGAGCAAAATCAAACAACTAAAAAAAAAATAAAAACAGCTTCATTTAATAAAAAGAAAGTCACAGGAGGATAACCAGAATAGCTTTTCGGATAACATCCTCCTTAGGAAGTTTCTTGGATCCTTCGTAGGAAGTTGGCTTAGAATAATTTATTGCAGCAATGTGGAGAGAAGAATGCATTATCAAATTAAATCCAATCAAATTTATTTGTGCAGCACATTAAAAAACAACAGAAACAGAAGATAACATACAAACATCAATAAAAGCATGCTAAATAGAAGTCATTAAATAAAAATATAAAAACAAAAAAAATCAGTTTTCAGTTTAGAGTTAAAAAATGTTTACAGGTTCCCATTGAAATAGGGGGAAAACAACTCAATATGACTGACACAAACGGAAACAAACTTAAAGAACCCATTTTTCTAAATCCCCTCTGCCACTTTTGACATTTCTTTCCTCCTTGGCATTTTGCTTGCCTTTCTCTGCACTCGCTTCTCTTTCCTGCTGTTCATAATCAATTTTCCCCTTTCCGAAGCTCCTTCTGACGACGCACCCTCTTCTTCTTTAGGCCTCTTGTCTGACATTACCCTGCCTTAACCTTGTACGTCCCCCCTGTCTGTTCTCCTCCAGCCAGTGCCTGCATGCATGTGGTGGGTGTAGTGTGTAATAGGATGGCACAGTAGGTGAGATTAAATTAGGCTGGTGTATGGGGATTACAACCCACTCAAAACCTGATCCCCTCCCACTTTCTGTAATCCAACCCTAATGAATATACCATGGCTGACACAGCAGATAAAACCGCCTGTAAGAAGCTACCGTCGCAACATCACTGAGACATACAGAGGAAATAAACATAGACAGCTGTTTTACTTACATCACCTCAAGTATTTGAGGTTGCTGTGTCAGTTGATGTGTGTCTGTATCCTCATGCTTCATGTCCCATCTGTTTCATTCATGGTTAATTTAGATCGAGGGGAGGTGTAGTGTGGGAAAGTGCAAAGTGAGCCTAAATCAATACGTTTAAATGTTAACAATGTTTAAGTAAATAAGATGGTTTATTAGATGGATTCAGAAAAGTCAGAGAACAGTGTCACATGTTAGAAAACCAGCTGCTCACCCGATCAAATGGCCACATAAAACACTGCTGCATGTCCTTTCAGAGCGGCTCGTCTATAGCCATCATCCATCCAGATGATCATTTGGAAGTCAAATTGGAAGCCTTGATTTTAATCCATCATTTTGATCAGTTAAATCCTAGGCGTGCCTCTGCAGTACTTCAAGAGACCGGACACACTGTGGCCTCAACACCGCGATCCCTTTAAGTCTTTCAGGAAGCCTGAAGAAGCTTGCCAACTAATTCATCCCAAAGCCAAAGTGCCAAATGCATTTCAGCTTAAAACACGACATCTGCAATAAAACATTCAGTCGTGATTATAAAGCGTCAACCATGCAACAGGTGCATGATTTACAGAAGATCAGCTGGTCTTTAGTGAGTTCTTGTGTTAGCATGAACACAAACTCTGGCAAAACTGAACTGGATGGAACTTGGGGAACATTTTCTAAGGGGACACCGCTGCTGAAATCACTACTATATATAAATGATGATTTATAACAATATTGTAAATCTCAGAAAAAAGAAAACCTGATTGGCACTGTAAAGCTTAAAGCAAAGCACTACATGCTGTAACATATATGCCATGACGCTCTCATTAAAAATGCAGACGCTATTAGCAACAAATCAATAAATTAGAAAACCAATGTGGTGGTGTCTCTTTAATAAACAGCCTGTTAGATGTAAAGACAGCCAAAATGGAGAAATAAATTCTTGTATTCATTACAATGTGATCAATTTCAGGGATATCATCAGTATTGTTCAATAAATATTTTAGCTCACATATTAAAATAGCCAACATTTGTTTTTATGGAAATCACTAAAACATATGGTAGAGGTACTATTGATTGCTCTTTTAATCCTAAAACAATGCTTTCCTCCATGGGTTTAACACAAAGACACTGAAGTTATTCTGTTCAGAGGCTAATGATGCTAGTTGAGGCTAAACTGCACTTTCCTCTGTACTTTGTATAAATCACAATAGAATTCCTAATTCTTAAAGTTTCTCTGAAATCTTGAATTTTCAGTATTAAAGCCCTGGCTCAGAGGATATATTAGAGAATATATTAATAGAAACCCAGCAAAAACTGTAAATGTGTATGTCAGTAGCATAAAGTATGCATGGATGGATGCAAGTATCATTCTGTATTCATTTATGTTTTCCTTTTCTGTAAGGCAAGGCAAGTTTATTTGTATAGCACATTTTCAGGTTCAAGACAATCCAAAGTGCTTTACATAAAACATTAAAAGCATAAAAGAAGAATTACAGTAAAATCATTTAAACACAAAATCATTCAAA
>JBBDHI010000014.1:13073208-13097227 GCA_037177115.1 Craterocephalus stercusmuscarum
GGATCTAAGAGTTCTGGCAGGTTTATATTCTCTGAACATATCACAGATGTATTCTGGGCCTAAACCGTTCTGGGATTAATAAACAATCAGAAGAGCATTCTGCTCTCAAAAATTAGTTGTTTAAAGTGCTATATAAACAAGATTGACTTGATCTGTAAGAAAACAAAACAAAACAAAACAATCCAAACCAAAACCAAAACTTAAAACCAAAACAGAAACCATAAACTGCTGTCCTGAACAACCCAGGTGCTCTCCCAGCCCAAGCCTGCGAGACACACACGGCAGCAGGCAGGTGTTGGGCTTAAATAGCACACCAGGGCCAGGTGTGGCTCAATCAGCCCCAGAGGCGCCTGCAAAAAACAATTAACTGAAAAAAAGACAAAATATGCTGGTGACGTCACATCAGTACTAATGTTTTTCCTTCGCCAAGTTAATCAGGCTTGTGAGGCTTTTTTAACAATAAACAATGCTCTGGCATATCAAAGTTGGACAGATTCAGTCAGGCTTTGGGTGTGTAAAACTGGGCCAGTTTGGAATAATTATTAGGATTTAACTGAACTTATAAACTAAAAACCTGCTTTGGCATCAGAGTCTCAAGTTGTTCCAGCATACTGGGCCCAATACAGAAGCTTCATTTCCTCCAGACAATTAGCTATTTGGCCCAAATCAGTTTGGCTATCTGGATGTTATCTGCAATGACCAAACACTAGGATGTAGCTCAAAATTAAGGCATGAATAATTTCCCATGAAGCAGCTGTGATAAATAACCCAACTGGATTTTAAATCCATTTACAAGCCATTTATGCGTGTGAGCAATGCCGCCGTCAGATATTACCTTTGATAAATGAAAATCAATGACATGGGAAATGAATTAATGCATAATTAATTACTTCCTTTCATTGTTGCCACTATGAATGGCGATTCAGACATGCACACAAATACACAAAGAAACATGTTTGACAATTAACCAAAAAACTTCACAGATACAGACAGAGGCAGTTGCGAAACACAGGGTCATTTCAGTGTAATTATAGCCTCTGCTCTGGACAATAAAGCCTCTTTGACGGAGCCAACAGTGGACCAGAGGGAGGGATGCTACGGGGAATTCTCAGTGCTGCTGAAACAAAGATGTAATTTTGCGACATATTGGAAAAAAATGAGGAGGACAGTGTCAGGGGGCAGATATAAAGCTTCATATGCCCCTTCAATTCATATTCAATGTGTAGCTTTATTGTTTTGCTGCCTTCCAGTGTGATTCATTATTTCAAAAACAGACACTGAAGAGAACGAAGTGACAGATTTGAGCATAATCTCATGCCATATAACATACTAAAAAAAAAGCCCTTATTTCAGGAATTTCTCTCCACATCAGGGTCCTCCAGATTTGTTAATGGTATTTAATTAATGTCTCTCTTAGTTTAAAGCAGGACTTCAGTTTTGTCATTTTAACTGCCAATATCATATGGGACACCCATGGGAATGCTACTTTCCTCTCCCTCTCCTACCACCATACAGACAGATGCAATAAGATAATTCACTCTGGCAAATTAAACTCATTTCCATACATGACACCTCTGTTTGTGCTCCTTCCCCTCAAGTTTATAACAGGGTCAGATTTATGAGTCTTTGTCTCCAGGCCTCTTTCTGGGAAGGGTAATAGAAACCTCAGTCATTATTTTGATTAAGGCCCAGATGTTTTTCTCTGTCCTCTGTATGAATACCGATATGACTGGTCAACTTATACAACCACACCGCCATTAGGATCAGGAAAAGGAAATGACACACAAAGGCAGTAAAAGGGAATTGATTCCTCGGTCTGACTGGAAAAGGAAAAGCACAACTTGTGATGTGATAACTGGAACGTGTTCTTTTCCACTTTCCTTCCCGACAGCGTTAATATGTATGCCATCCATAAACCAACCTGGTGTCTTTTAAATCAATCCTTTCCTTCTGTTCGCCCGCCTCGTCTCACCTTTGCCAATTTCAATCTCCCCTCTTACCAGCTTTGCTCCCTCCTTCTCTATTCTCTCTAATCATTTACCCATGGCTGGCCTGTCAATCCATCTGACCCTTAGCTCCCTAAATCACCACAATATATTCTCCACCAAACCCCTGACAGCATGTCGACATGATCCCATACTTGACACCCACTGGGCTGACTCCCATCTGCACAGTCAAAAATCAAACAGCCTCCGAGCTGCAGCCCGACGAGGAGGAGGGGGCAACTCCCGTTTGACAGAGTCTTGAAGGTGCACAGGATCTTGATGCTGAACTGCACACACACACACACACACACACACACACATGCATGGCATGAAAAAGACACACACATGCTGGGAGATAACTTAAGGGAGTCCACACACAAGGCTTTGAAACGGCATCTTGTTTTTACAATAAGGATCCTCAAAGGAGAGTGAAAAAGGAACTCGGAGATGAAAGTATTATTGTTGACGCTTAGTGTGAGAGACACTTCTCTCTCTTAACCCTTATTTTACCCCACGCCGCTTTAATGGCTGAATCCCCAGAAAGTGCTGAGTGCGGTCTTTGATCAGATGCAGACGCTTAAGTAATCAGGCCAGGGAGGAGAGATTTCATTTGGTGTGCTGTAGCAGGGTCTTTGCAGAGTGCTTGTTTGTGTAGCAGAACATGTGCATAATGTGTTTGATGACTGATAAAAAGAGGCCCTCTGGCTAAAACAGGTAGTCGAGGAGCTGCAGTGTTGGACTCTGTTGCTGCACTTAACTTGGGATCTGATCAGTCCTTATTTCTACACAACACCAGATTTCCACTTCAACACAAGGCCAGAGAGGCATTTGAAAACCGGCCAGTTTCCGACATTTATCAACACATAAAACAGAAAATGCCATCCGCCTCGCCAGGTTTACCTTCGGTTCATGTTGCAATCTTTTCCACACATAATTAGCCTTATCATTTTCAAACAGAACACACAGAAAACATGTTTTTTGTCTTTGTTCCCTCATTTATATCCTTTTCCCATTTTGTCACAGCACTTTTCCCCCTGTGACCTTGTCCTTATCTATCCTTGCTGATTATCTCCTGCTGCTTCTGTCAGTATGTATTCCAGTGAACAGGCATTATAAGATGCAAATTGCATCAAAGAAAAAGTCCCCATTGTTCTTCGTCATTTTAATACTCTCCTTTAGACCATCCTCCCCGCCTTTTTGCTGAGGCTCCCTGCCTTTTCTGTCCTTCTCTCCTCCATAAATCCCCGTTTACATCCATCTCTTCGGTGGAACAGCTCAATTAGCTCAGTCGACGTCAGAGGGAAGATTACATTCTGCACCATACTGTAGCGAGGGTAATCACAGACACCAAGTCAACAAAATCACTGCTACACCAGCAGCTCCCATGACGGCCTAGAGAGAGACTGCTGCTGCCAAACAAAACCCACTGCATTAAGTAGTATGATAATGTGACCAGCAGCCGGTCTCTGGAGCATTGCTGCCACGCCGAGGACCCACACACACACACAGACCCGTTCACTCCCACACACCCTCCTCAGCAGCTGTATCATCATCTATTGTGTGACTGTGTGCGTTGCAGTGTGTTTATGGATGCTGTACAGATGGTAACAAGTCATCGTCGGGCACAGAGTCTTCCCTTCATTCGCTCCCTTGACAAGGTTCATCTGGGACAAGCTGCAGGCAACTGAGACATGAAGATGAGTAAAAGGAAGAGCGTGGCTTATAACAGCACAGGCACACTCCAGCAGGATGATTCTTGATTCATGATGATCAAACTATCAGTGCTTGTGAATGCAACTGTGCGTTTATGCACAACGCGCTCATAGTGCCCGCAAGGCAACTTACATGTGACGACCCTAAGCAACACTTGTGGCCATGCAGCTTTCAGCATCATGAGAACAACTTTATTTTACCGGCTGTAGAAACAGATGTCTAACAGGCCGCGCGGTCCTTGACAGGAGGCATCTGTATGGCGTGCGGCCAGGTGAGCCTCCTTCCCCCTGGCACACCTCCACAGTTTGCTGTGTGCACTGCCACACCCTTATTTTCCCTCGGATATCTCCCTCATGATGCACAGCTCCCTTATTGTCTCCTGTTGATATCTGAATCTCTCTCTCCTTCTTTCCTCTCCCTTTTAGTTCTTTTCAGCATCCTTGTTCTCCTTCTCCTTCCAAAGTATTTAGGTTAAGATTACTAAGCTCTGTCATTGCCCTGAAAAAAATACATCCACTGTAGCTGCAGGAGGGAAGCCTGGAAGGCGAGGAAAGTGTTGCAGACGGCTCTGCTGCACTGATCACCTTATGGCTGACTTTCATTCTCCGCCTCAATAAAATTTCTTGTGGTGTCTTGCAATCATGAGCTGTGCTTAACATTAAGCCGCCCAGCTATTAGCTGGGGGAGGGGAAGGGAAAATAAATATTCATATCAAAATGAAACAGAAGAATGAGGGGCAGAGGGAAGGAGAACTTTTAGTTAGGAAATAAATAAGGACGCATTGTATAATTTTCAAGCACAGAAGAGTGCTGTAAATGGAAATTAATACACCGGAAAATATGAACATACTAATTCCAAGTAGTTTTCCAAACAAATATCCTCAACTTTAAGCATTCAAATTATGGAGGAAGTATCAGGCAGAAACAGGGATCATCAAAGTGGTCAAAGCAGCTGCACAATAGCCATCAGCACAGCTGGATATTCAGCATCAAAGATGAAGAGACCCTGTTGCATGCAGATGCAAATGTAAAATACAGGAACGACCAAAACTATTTGGCACCAAGTTTGCCATGACACCCAGTGACGCTGCGTTACAGACGACTCACTCGCGTCCTTTTAGGTCATTATTTTTCCAATTAAGGGTGTTTAAATTAATATAAATTTACTGTCAGAACAAAGTCAAACCATCGTATGACTGTGAGATCAACTTTTAAAAAAGGAGAAAATTTAAACCAGAGGCTGATTTTTATGATCCAGACAGTCATCTTTGCCCGGCAGTGGATGAGCCAAAAGGTGAGATTCCACAACAAGCGTCCCCACCTAACGGCTTAATTAATCCATTCACCACAGCTCACCACTGCTCTGCTTCCGCTTAACGACAAAATGTCCATCTCGTCACAAAAAGATCCTCTTACCTCCACGGAGTGACCGCTCTCCTCTTGCGACTCCTCGTGTCCTTTTCCTCCCTCTCCTCCTTATCTACTTGTGCCTTTTCTTCCTCTTCTCTATGAAATTGATTGCACCCTCTCTTCTCTGCTGATGCTGCAGTGATAGAAAAACACACCCTCCTTTGGCCGCGCTCTCTCCCTCCCTCCCTGACTCTCATTGGCTGGCTGTTAGAGGTGACATCACCCTTCTTCTCTGCCTGCCTTCCTCCTCCTCCTCCTCCTCCTGTTCCCTCTCTCACTCTCTCTTCACCTTGCTCTCTCTGGATTCTGACCACCCTTTATTCCATCCTTCCTCCTGTCTTCTTCTTCTGCACACAGTCAGGATTTTTGGTTTCTTATATTCACCATTTAGTGCCTAAAAACACAATGATGCATATTGAGCACACTGCCTTTTTTTCCCCCCCTCAGCATTTCGTCTTGGGACTCCTGCTGCACCATTGCACGATCCATGGTAAAGCAGTAACGTATAAGGTTTAGCATCGGTATCCTCTGCATTTTTAAATTAAGTGGATTAATTCAATGTAATCACAGGCGTTAGTGGAACGGGTGTTGCGTAACACTGGTGTATAGAAATGTGTCAGGGCTCGCTGTTGTCTTGTATCTGAGCGTTGGGGGGTTGATTTGTTGTGCAGAGATGAGATGCGATGATTTCAGGGTACTAAAGACCTGTAGAGTCAAGGGACTGTCTAGCTGTGTTAGTTTGTCCTGACAAGTTACGGCCATTGTTAAATGTCACCGGGCAGCTATCCTACACACAGCGATAGAGATCTTTCATCTCACATGCTTTTGTCTGCTGCACCGTGATTAATAGTCATTTATGTCCCAGCCAGTGGTCTCCAGGCATTTCTCCCTGTAGCTCATCCAAAATTCAGAAATGCAAAACTGAACGTGCTTTCATTTGCTTTGAGAAAAGCTGTGTAAACTGGCGCTTTGCACTTGCTTTGCACCTGTGTCCTCATTTTGCTCTGCAAAACCCTTTAGATCCTTTAAACAATTACCCCGCTCAATTTCCCCCTCAGAACTACCTGACCTTTTTCCATTCCCCTTTGCTTATATCTGTGAGTCTGCAGCCCATCGGCAAGTATAAAAGAAAAGGATGCTGAACGCAGTAAGCAAAGGTCCTTTCAGTGATTTTATTGGTGGTTAATCTGGTCTGAGGCTGATTATCCATTTACTTTTGACCATTTGGGTTACAGTGTACAGTTTTTTGGTTCCCTAACAGACAAAATTAACAGTCTTCAGACCAGCAGTAAACGGTGAAATGTGACTATCATTTTGAATTTGTGTTTGGTATTCAGGCATTATGATTTAGGCCTTTAAGCCAGAAATAGCCATATCTTGCCAATAGACTAGCTGTGAACTGCATGAAGCTCCACGTAGCAGCAACCACGAGTACTGCACCTTTTAGTAGTTCTGTGCATATGCAGCGCTAATGTGTAGCTTTAACTCTTAAGCTGTTCAAAATCTCACCGCTTACGGAAAGACTTAAACATTTTTGGTCCAGCAGACAGAGAATATTTACCAAATTACACATCAGAACTTCCACAACCAGTAGAGCAAATGCTGTATACTGGACATTGAAGGACACCGTTAGTCATGAACATTGCCGTCCTGATGTCAGCCACTGATTAATTGACTGTTGTTTCCAAAAAACGGTTTTGTACTTTTGTCCAATCAGGTTTTAAGTCACTTCACAGCCCCACCAAAAAGACCACGATGGCAGGACTACAGGCCAAACTCAAGTCACAAACCAGGGGGTAAGGTCACATGAGAGAAAATAAATGTTTTTAACCCTGATTTAAAAGTGTCTGCTTTCTGGGCGTTCTAGGATTTGGATCATTGGGGTTTTAAAATCTATTGTCAGACTGACTGGAAGCATAAAGATGTGATGTGTTCAGATCTCTTAGTCCTGGTTAAAACAGCATTCTGGTTTAGCTGCAGCTGTTTAAGGCTCATGTTTGAGGGAAATCCTGTTCAAAGACCATTACAGTAATCCAGTCTGCAGGAGATAAATGCATGGCTGAGAGTCTCCTGGTCTTCTGGGAAATCAGCAGCAGTTTAGATCTGCTCCAAGTAACAAATGTAACAGGGTTTTTTTTTTTATCCTCTGATCTATAATGTCTGTGTATCTAACTTCACCAAAAAGCACCTGGTCATTACTTTTTATCCTGCTCTTCTTTGCTTACTTTCTATTTTGGAGCTGCATTAGAGGGAGATGACCTTCATGAAAATTGCTGCACATCTTACTTTTTTGTTCTTAAACCTGATAAAAGAGCTTAAAAGGAAAGACAATTAGCACAGATACACATTCAGTCCACATTTATTGCTATAAATAAAGCTCAGGATGGAAACTGGGGCAGCGCCACGTCCAGTCAGGAAGCCCTCCTTTCACTGATCTGCTGTTGTTTTTTCCTTTGTGTATCTTCAGCCTGGGGGTGCCAGCATGCCCATCTGCTGCTGGTGTCCGAGGATCTGCCAGGCGTTGGGACATAAGCTGCCACAGAAGCAGGCAGCATGGGAATAAATGATTGATGACGCCGCTTAAGTTTGACTCGGCCGTTACTCTCTCTAGAGAGAGGCTGGGTGGCCGAAGAAAGGTTGAGAAGTCAGGACTGAAGACAACAGTCATGGAAGAACAAGTGGAGGAGTCAAACACGCTTCACTCCGTAGCTTAAAGGAACTTTTAACATGAATTTGAACATAGGACAAACAGACTGTACAGGCAAATGTCCAAACAAACTCAAAACTGAGTCCCGGCATCTGACAGATGGTGTGATTAATCTCAGTCTTGTCATCCACAACCTCTGTTCAGTGCAGGCTACTAAAACAGAGGCCTGTATTGTAATATTGGAAGGGTTGGAGGAAAATTAGCATCGACAAAAGGAGGTCTCACTTGAACTGATCTGTTGGGAGAATGTCTCGATTGTTTCAAAATCTCACAGCGAGACCTTCATGTCCGCTTGACCTTTAAGAGGAAACTTTTTTACCTCAGTTATCACTTTATCACTAAGCCTGACTTTTTCTCGCTAACATTCATCTTCCAGATGCTTTTATTAAAATCTGCCCTTGCAAAAGCTCTCTCCCTATTTTCCCTCTTCCTCAACCCGACTTTAAGTGAGTCAGCTGGCAGACTGGCGGGAGAGATAGAATGATATATGAGAAGGAAGACGGGTGCAGTGAGAGGGAGCAGGAAAGCTTGTAAATGAACAACTAGAGTTGCAGGAAAAACATGCAGTCAGCAAGACGGAGAGGGAGGAAGACAATTCCATCAGACGGCAAAGAGACCAGCGCAATATAGCAAGTGGCCGGAGCGAGGGGAAGACAAGTATTGATATTGAGAGTGGAACATATTGAAGCAGAAAGGGAGAAGATGGTGTTTTACAGAGGACTCAGAAATGTGTTGATATACGGACAGGTTCAAGTTACAATGTGAATCATTCAGAATGTGTTATTTTGATCGCTGGAAAGAGAAAGCGGGTGAAAAGCCACCTAGTCCTGCAACAACAGGCTGCGAGGACACACATGGTTCAAATGAGGATAATAGAGGAACTACTGGTGATCTGTTTCACGCCACGTCTGGAGGCCTGATAGGCTGGGACAAATCAAATGAAAAGATAATAATAAAGTATTTTAAGCTTGTGAAATGTCTCCCAGAAGCATCTGGACATCGTATGAAGGAATGCAGAAAAGAAACAGCTGCCAAAGAAAGAAAAAAAGCAGTTTTTTGAAGTTACAACTTACAACACAGGAAACGGGAAATTACAACACGTGTTGGGCATTGATGTTTGGAAAACATACGGGGTTCATGGGATAACCAGCTCCAGGAAGACTGGGCCGGTCTTCCCGCAAGCATGAGTGATTTCCCACTGTGGGTTGCACAAATCTCAACCTCTAAAGCCCCTCGTAGCCCCACATGAGATGAACTGAATAGCACACAAACAAATGTGCACTAAAAGTTACATTTAGTTGTTTATGACACTGTTCTGTCTTCTGAAATGTTTTGCTTTCAAAGTTTTACACTATGGAGGTTTTGTGATTTAAGTCTGTTGCTGCTGTGTTTTGATGTTAGAAAAATGTCTGTCTTTAAAAGATGAATATGTGACAGTCATATGGACTGCAGGGAAACTATGAAAATAAAGTTCAAAGGACTATGAAGTCTAAAGATCCCAGGATTCAGGGAAAACTGGAGGAAAAAAAATGTTTGAGCGGACAAAGAAGGAGAAAAGTGTCAAATAACAGAGTGAAAGATAACAGAAAAATGTTTTTTCTATACTACATCTGCACGGCTCCAGCCCGGCCACTGGTTGTTTTTTGGAGATGTATTGATCTGGTTGAAGTCATTAAGCAGGCAAAAGGTCAGCCGGCTGTCTCTGACCTGGCGTTAATCACTCTCTAATTGAAGGAAAATGACTGATTTAGTTTGCTGTCATGCTTAGAGGGGGTCATCCTCTCCTTATGACCAGCACTTCACTTACAGAAGCCATTTCATTTAACATGTTAACCGCATGCACTTATAGTCAGCGGCAGACAAACACGTCAGCAGAGAACAGAGCGTCGTCACAGATTTGTATCAGGAAGGCAAAACCAGGTGAGTCAGTTAAAGCGGAAGTGGCGATTCGCAGCATGTGCATACGCAAAGTTTTACCATTGATATTTAAATGGAGATCTTAATGCTCAGTGGGCCGTGTTGCTAAAGCAAAGACATGATGGACGCTGAATTGTTCTCTGCCTTCCACTTATTCTTGTCATCACTATGAAAAATATTTACTTTCAATTGTCACCGAAATAAATCACTAAGTATTACGTGGTCTTGTCTGTATTTTCTGAAAACCTGCGTAATGCAGCAAACATGCAAATGTCAACAAGTGGAGATCTGTTTACACCGATCATCTCCTCGTTATATTTACACATTAATGAGCTTTTATTTCAGATGATACTGTATAGGCTAATCCTCCTGCAGCCTCTTTCACTGTCTCTCGCTCAGTAGCTCAACATTCATCCTCCCAATGAGATCTTCCCGTAGCTGACCACATTACATGATCTCTAATGTGACGAGGCGGAATTTCCTGGCAGTGGCTTGTGTCTTCTAAAATGCCACAAGGTGCCCACCGCTGTGCCTCTGAGGGGAGGTGAAGGAGAGGCTGAAAGGGGAGGGGGTTGCCAATGCTAAATGCTAGACAGCTAACAACCTCAGACATGTAGAGAAGCAGAGATGATAAAGACTATGACCTTTGAAATAGGCAGACTTGTCATTTCGAGTTTGGATGTGCACTGTGTATTACTTACACACACCTGAGCCCAGCTTCTACCCCACAGCTAAAGCACAAATACACAATTACACTGCCCCTACACAATTACACCGCTACTTGAAAGCCGGTGTGAAGTCAAAATGATTGGTCACGGTGCGAATATGCAGACACTTATTTTTGCAGCTCTCCTCCCCTGACTCCATCCTCACAGGCAGCGCAGAGATGCCAGCCTAATCAGGAGGTGATGACAAACCAAAACATCACATAACACCCTCCCCAAGTTGTCACACCACTGTCAAAACTGGGGGCTGCTCCTGTCCACCTTGATATGTTATGCTTTCCCTTCATCTGCACATTCAGGGCAAAGCATTCACAACATTTGCTGCAAGAAGCTCCAGGAATTGTGATAAATGTGAAAAAAAAACAACCTCAAATGTGAAGCTTCAACATGGACACTTTATATTTGGGATGTCTTCCATGATTAGTCAACACATTATTTGCTTTGACACAACCCAAATAACACCACTGCTGAGTGCTTTCTGCTGCTAATGAAGCCAGAGGGTCACATTTCCCCTGGATTGTGGGAACTGATAGAGAATGGGGTTTAAGAATTCTGCAAAGAAATCAGCACCATTATCAATTTACTTCCATATAAATATTTCTCTCACCAAGTACATTATATTATATTATATACACTATAATACATTCTGTTTTATACACATTATTAGTAGAAAAACAAACTAGTTATTGTAATAAATTGATTTCATTCCTTTGTACTTTAGGGCTCAGAGTCAGAAAACGAAACAGAAAAAATATACAATACAGCTCTGTTTCAGCCTACAGCCACTGAAGGCATCAGCCATTGAGCTTTGAAGCTGAAGTTTTTATTACCTTTTAAACTTCGGGAGTCATGTTGGTTTAATCCAGAGACAAACGGCTGAATTATACCATTTCAATTTGAATACTTTGTTGAGGAAAAGCAGAAAATCATAACCCTCGAGAGGAGGTCTGTTCGACGTCTTTAGGTGCTGTCCTCTATCGCACCAATGCCCACAGAGTCCCCCAGCACAACCTGCAGAAACCTGCATATCCTAGAAAAAATCCTCCTCTTATACTTGTGTATATGTATGTGCATTTCATGTGTATGTGTGTTTTTGCAGTCCGCAGCGTCGCTGTTCAGCTTCTGTGCACGCCAAACTGGTCCTGCATCAGCGAGGGAAACAGCCCTCCCTACACTCCTGTAACAATGGTCAGCTTTGAGCTCCAGCATCCAAGGCCGATATGTTATCTATGAGCCCATCCGGTTTCACACAATGAGACTGAATCTTCACGAGTCTGTCATTTTTACTCCACTGCTCTCAGCTGAAATCAGTAGAAATGAGTCAAAAGCACACTAAGCATATGAACTAATGAATATATTGATAAATCAGATGAAGTTAGCAAAACATAGTAAACTTTACACTAAACATAAGTAATAATGAATATATTGATAAATCATAAGCTTTTCGTAATTAGAGAAATATAATAAAATGAATTTAGTACAAATATGTATTGTAAATAGAGAAATAAAATGAAAAACAAAGTGGTACAAATATAAACAACAAAGCTAACAGGCTAAAGTATTAATTATGTATAAACTATCATCTTACTTTCAGTCACTTATGTAGAAAAACGTATGTAGGAAAACGATCATTACTGCCAGGGTCCCACACTCATCTGTCTAAAATAACAGCCCTTTTATTTCTCAGAGGGTAAATTGAATGAATGAATGAATGAATAATAATAATAATAATAATAATAAAAATAAAGCCCAATCTCACAGCATTGCTGCCAGGACATGAAATGGTAAACCAAACACATGACTTTACTGGAAACTTGTGAGGTGGATAAAATGAAATCTGTTTACTTGGACTCTGATAATGGCCCTGCACAGTGAGCTTCATTTCAGCAGAGGAATATGATGCAACAGTATATTTGGCAGCAGTGCTGAGATATTCACCCCCAGCTGACAGTAACGGGAAGAAGTTGCAACATTATTTCAGTAAAGAAAACCCACATCAGGCTATGAAATCTTCCAAGTCCTTCCATGGATTTATTAGTTTTCCCCTGAATCTCCTAATCAAAGCCTCAAGATGTTTTCAGAGCACTTGAAGTGAGGCAACAAATGCACCAGACATAAAGAGATGTGGCGGGCCAACCCACTGTAAAGCCAGGTCTTACTGAGGGGTCTGAAACCTCCGCATGATAGCACTGTAATTTCATAAGTCACGCCTCAGCGCGCACCAAATCAGACATGGACGCTTCCTATTCTACCGCCGGTGTGTATAGGTTTTCAAGCAGGAGCAGGGGTGGGGGAGGGTCAAAGATGCAGCTAAGAAACATTGGGCGGGTGGGTGGGTTCAATTTGACTTCCACTGTTGTTGGGGGTCTTCGAGTGGAACGAATTCAGCACGCAAGAACAGCTCAAAGAAGGTGGATACACAGGGGACAAGTGAGAGAAGAAAAAGGAGCGACAGGTGCAGGCATGCAAGAACAGGAGTGGAGGGGGACCCAGGGAGGTGCAACTCTGGATATGGTGGCTTCACAGATTACACAAAAGGAATTAGCTCAAGCTCTGGTGACATTTGGGATTTTGCTGGTTGTAAGGATTGTCACAGCAAATTTATCTCAAGGCTTAATTCTGTGTGGAAAAAATAATCTTAGCTTTGCTGACATTGCCTCAAAAATCACACAGAGCAGATGAACAATATGTGGAGTAAAATTAGTGAACACATGACAGAAAACTAGTGTTAATAAGCAGTTTATGTAAAATCAATATTAACTCGTCACTGAAGGACCCATTTTGCTGGGTGTGGTGTGTTACAGATGGAGTTTGTTATGTTATCTTAATCAACTTTAGAGCACACCATCTGTTACTTTAACTGCCATTTAGCACGGTGCCATGCATCTGAAGAGGAAGTCGAACTAAAAACCAGTTGATAGATTATTTAGGTTGATAATTAAAAGTACCAAACGGTACAGCCAGACAATAGACTGGTAATGTGAGTGGGAGGCATCAGAGCCAGAAGAGAAAGAAACTTGAACTAATAGAGACTGTGCTGGGGACAACTGGAGCTCCTGCAGCTGATGTAGAGAAGACGGAGAGTGTTCGGCCAGAGGCTTCTTCATGAAGCAAATAAGCCACTCAAAAAACATGATTTCCCCACAGAATTACAGTTTGATGGAAGACATAAGAATAATTTTAGTAAATGCTAAACCAAACGGCATGGATCACAGGAGTAAGACAAGATTTCCCAATTACTATGAAACTTTATCAGTTGCAGCCTTCATTTAAACAAGTGGTTCCCAAACTGAGGGGTGAGACCCCTAAGGAGGGACAGACATATGTCGGGGAGGGGGGTACTGCTGGCAAAACATGGACACATTCGTTAAAAGTAGGCCTAGTAATGGGCAAAACCATCATCAATCAACAACAGAGATTGCAACTACCAAAGAAAGATCATTTTAAAAAATATATATATCTTGTGGCGTCTCTGTCCCCGAGCTCGGTCAGGTGATGGTTCTGGTCACTGGCGAGTAAAAAAAAGGGAGACCACAGTGGGTTCTATGTCTCACTTCGGGATTTTTCATCCATAGAAAAGATGCTGGTTACTTTAGAAATAAACTGCTCAGCTGTCATGTCAGAGACGTTTCACTGAAGCTCAATTCAGTTTCCTGGTTTAAAACGCTGTAGAAGAGGAAAATGAGAATCCATTTTGACTCTGGTTTTAAAATGAAGTTAAAGTATGAGCCGATAAACTAAAGACTGCTTCTTGGCACTCTTTTTACGCTTATAGTCAGGGTATAAAGATCTACATAGACATTAAAATCCTGTTTAGACCTTACCTGAACACTTGAGAAGTAAAACGTCACAAAAATCTTGACTATAACTTTAACGGTCCTTTTCTCATCAGCCATGTGACAAATTGGCTTAAAGGAATACTTCCCCCTTTTATGGACCTTTTTGCTCAGGTACCATTCAACATCAATGTAACCGCACTGACGCTAAACGGAAACCTCCCCACATGTCCGGCTGCATGATAATTATCAAAAAAGTGTTGCAGAGTGTTAATCAGCATGAGGCTGAGTAAAAAAATAAGGGCAGATCATTCTGAGCGTGAAGTATTCCTTTAAGTTCTTAAATGTAGATTCAAATTTTTAGATCCATAAGTTTAAAGTGCAGTATCGATCACTTAAATCTGCATAATATAATGGATTTAGGAAAAACTGATGCAACCAGTTCTAATCAAATCAAATCAATAAGAATTTCTCAGTTTCACTAATCATTCAACCTCAAACTACTTCCTACTATTTTTTTTTTATGTTTACGAGAACTAGCAGATGAAACATGTGATAATGCCACCTCAAAACCATATTAGTGCTCATTTATTTTATCAGCAGGAAGGTATGATGCAGCAAGATTCGACCCAGCAGCTTCAGTGGAAAAAGGTTGACTTCAGTTATGAAATACTGATGGTTCTACGAGTTTGATTAATTGCTTGGATCAACATACAACGTGGGATTTGTTTTAAAAAACTGCATCATTGGAGACTTCTCCGTCCAATAACACGATTCAATGGCCCATCAATGTCGATCAAATGAACTGACTGCAAATAATGGTTAAAACACTGTTAGGAGACAAAGAATGAAATTTTATGCATTTATTCATGTAGTTATTCCACTCCGATTCAAAGGCTCAAGGCTGGGTCAGCAATTTAATAACCAAAAATACTCTAGAATTTGTTGGGTTTTCTTTGTCTTCATCACTTTTCAAGTTTTCTCTTCATTTTTTGTACCATCCTTCCTTAAAAATGTCACAAAACTTTGAAAAGTGCATTTTTGTGGATATCACCAAAACTTTAAGTCATTCATAAAAATGTCCCCCATTGTCAAGGCTTGTGAAGTCACAAATTTGCAACAGGCAACCACCAACATTTTTCCCCAAAGGTTTTATAACCATCCTGCTCAAACAACATTCTTTTTTTTTTCTTTTTACACAGCCAGAGAACAAAAAAGATTGAACATAATAAACTCCCAAACCTTTTGTACAGAGAAATCAAACTAAATGAAGAAAACATCTTATATTAGTCCATGTTTTATCCTCTGAATCCTCCATTGCATTTACCATAAACTGGGAAGGGAGACACATCTGTGTCAAAATGAGGCTCTCCGTGTTGTATGCAATGTCAATCAGTCTATTTCACTTGCTGGTTTCATGTTTTATATGGAATAGAAACCATCAAGACTAGGCCATTCAACAAGTAATCCAGTAATGTCTATGATAGTGTGTGCGTGCGTTCAGAGGTTATCAGTGTGAATGTGTCATGAGTAGGCAAATCTAAATTAAGTGTATGCATGTCTGTGTGTTAAGAGTCTCGTGGTTTAAGCCAGTCCGAATCCCTCTGAGCATTCCTGAATGGCCAACAGCAGCATATGTCTCAGCTTCTCATAGCTCTCATAGGCTGGAAGGTCCAGCTGGTTAAAGCTGGAGACGAGGGCAAGAGAAGAAAACAGTTACTTTAACAGTTTAACATTTGATCAGTTTCTTTCTTAATGGTTAGTTTGGGATTGTTAGAATTTACCAGGTATGAGCAGATGGTAGGCGGTCGGTTGACCGATCATCACGGTGGATTTGGAACTTCTGGATGCCGTTCATGCCCTCCAGAGCAGCAAAACCCTGGAGAGGAACCTTGGATGTGCCAGTGACAAACTGCAGAAACTTGGCCCGGTCTGCCTGGTCGAAGGACCGCAAAGCCCTCCAGAACCACTGGATCTAGCATTTTGGTAGGTGGGGAGCAAACAGAGAATGAATGTTTTCAATTACAGTTTATATTTAAGGCTTAAGATACCATTTAGTTAATTTACATGGAATATTGATCGCAAGGTTCACTATGAATAAATATTTCATAAAAAAGGAAATTTGGTAAATCAGTTTGTCACATCTGGACATTGCAGTTCTTCCTCACAGCTGACTAATTTCCATAATTGTGCATGTGTTTTGTTCCTATATACCTGGATCGAGCTGGACTGGTATTTATGATACTCAGTGTTGGCCTTGAGGTCATCAATGTCAATGGTAGGCAGGCCAGAAATGAGCAGCTCCAGCTCCTGCTCGGTGAAGATGGAAATCAGCCGCTTTGGGATGATCTCATAGAATCCTTCAAGGAAGGCTGCCAGCTGTTTGCGGATTGCACCTACAAAACATAGAAAGGGTCAAATAAGAAAAAAAAATGAGAATACTTCCATTTGATTAATATTTCGTTCAATCTTTACTAAAAACGGAGCAGAACTAGCAAATGAATGTATGCCGCAGCTGAAAAAACACACCTCCAACAGTGCTGTACACTCAAAGTATTACTGCTGCCGCCAAGTGGCTTCATCTAGAATAGCTATTCAAACTACAATAGTTTTTTTAAGCAATTCATTTATTGATCAACCTTACATAAGCACACATCTGACCCCTCCCCGTGTTAAATACAGCAGGACTACCTGAGAAATTCACTTTTGGGTGAGACATTAACTTACCCGTCATCTTCATCTGACACACCAGGTGCACATACTCTTTTTTGTTTTCCTCTGTGACAACAATGTTGGCGCCATTTGGCTTGAGGTCTCTCACTTCACACACCCCAAACTCCTGGACCTACAAAACAAAAGTAAAAAAATAGATAATTAGGGGTAAAAGAAAATCATTTATTCACGATTTTTTGTAAGCTGTAGGAAAGGGACAAATACATAATTATATTACAAATGCAGCAATAATGAGTAATAATAAACAGAACTTCAAAGACTTGGAAACCAACCTCTGTGCTGAATGTCAGCTCATAGCCCAGAGTAGACACATCGTTCTCTAACAAGTACACCAAACCCTGGAAGAATGGGTAGTCCTCACTCTCCATGTCTGTGTACCTGTTGAAGACAAAGACATGCATCCATATAATCAATATATTCAGGAAGAAGGCGTAAACATATATGACTTGTACATTTTATGTTGTCATGAATGGGGGATTTGTTGGGATGATTATTGTATTTAGTTACCTGACACTCTTGCCCAGAATGTGCTTATAGAAGCTGCGGGTGAAGTAGCACTCCAGTAGCCGGTTATCATAAACTGCCTTGGCGACAACACGGCCCACAAACTTGAAGTAACTGAGGTGGTTGGGATTGCAGTGGGATGAAGGATTTATGGTGTAGGTGACGCGGTCCCCTGGTGAGGTGCGGAACAAAGCGTACATTGGGTTGAACATCTCCCGGGAAATTATCATGTACCACTCCCTCAGCAGGCCACCAGCATCCTGACCCTCCTCCCCTTCAAACACAATGTACCTGTAACAGAAAAGGAGGTTTCGACACAAGTTTAGTGCTTCTGAATTGAAAGGAAACAGAGAAAGACGAGTGACGAAGCCTCACAGCCTATTCTTCATGTCCTCTGGGCTCTTGCGATGAAGCTCCCTGTAGGAGTCCTCAAACACGTGGTCTCGTCTCACATGCACAGCCATGTCTTCTTTCCTCAGACCTTCATCCAGTCGTTCCAGCTCCTGGCGGAAATACCTGCAGACAGAAAGACCATTAGTGACTTTTATAAAAAAAAAACAAACAAACAAAGCATAGAGATGGAAATGTAGAGTAATCCCCTTACTTCCTCTTAACGTCAAAGTCCAGGATGCGAATATAGTCAACCAGGACTGCAAAGGGCCCGTCAGCCAAGTGAGTGGTAGACTGCCGCAGAATCTGATTAAGCACTGTGCGGTGAGTTTCTGAGAAAAAAAGAACCAGATGTGTTAAAAGCTGTACTATAAAGTTTTTTCATTTAATCATATTCAAATGTTTCAGGCTCACCAGCAAACCGGAGGAACTTCTGGGTATCTGGTGGCAGGTTTGAAGAGATATGCATGGAGGATGGTTCCCTGGAGAAGAACGGGTCGAGGGATGAAGGTGTGGCAGGTGTAAGGGGGGCTGGAGACAGCGGAGGAGGCTCATCTTTGATGTGTGAAAGCTGGCTCTCCCGTGTATCTCTAACAGGAGGTTTGCTCTCGCGCTCAGTGGCATGGACCAGAAAGAAGGCCTCCACAGCAGGCTGGAGCACTGAAAAAATAAAATATGACTTACTGATACATAAATCCAAGCTCCTTAAAACACACATACTGATACAATGAAGTATATTTCTGCAGTAGAATTACATATACCTAGTACGGCATGCTGGTCGTGGGACTCCTCCAGCTCTTTTAGGCACTCCCCAAGCATGTCCCATAATTCATCCAATAACAGCTGCTCACTGAGCAAAGGTAGGTCAGGAAGTTTCTCCTCACTCTCCGACTGACCATTTCCCTCTTCATCTATAAACGAGACAGTTCAGGTATAACCTTAATAATATGCATTCATTATCTTTAGACTGGGAATGAGTTTGACAAGAATTTGTTTATAAAGTCTAAAAAATAAACAAAAATACATTTTATGTTTGAAATAAGTTAGAAGTTAACCATACCCAGAGGTGCAGGGTCCTGCTCCAGAGGAGATGGCTGGTCCACATCCATTGGAGAATCATCCCTTTGTGCAGCTTGGGCTTCTGGCACTGACTGCACTTCAGACTACAGAAAACAAACCAGACAGTGGATAAACAACAGGAAACATCAATTATTTTTTATAGGAATACAGCATAACTCAAGTCCGCCATGCAATGTGACATTCCCATGATCCACAGATAGAAGATGTATTTAGGGAAGGATGTAGAGGAAGAGGCACAAAGCCAATCAGGCAGCAAACGGACATTAGTAGAGCAAGCAGTACATTCACATTTAGACAACGCCAATGTAAAAACACCGATACACAATGCAATGAATCACTCGCACTTCAGTTGGTCTTTTGAGACCATCAACGATCATCATGACAGCAGAGAAAACGTCACAATGCAGAAACAAATAAGGAAGCAAATGATTGGGTTACAGCACATTGCAATATACTTGTAAGTTATATTATATCTCATATATATATATATATATATATATATATAAAAAGATGTGTATTAGAATGGATAGCCAGTACAGCCATGGTAAAAGTAAAGATGAAGTCAGTGGCTAAGACTTAGACCACCACTGCAGTAACTATGAGTAACTGTGATGGTCACACTGTGAACATAATGTTTTTCATCACTGAACTGGTCTTATATGTAAGGTGTGTGCAGTGTGTGAGTAAGAGTATGCCTGCTGTCAGTGCAGCCCATGCTAACCGTGGCAGCAGCAGCTGTGCCAGCAGGGGGAGCAGCACCAGTGGGAGCATGAGGGGCAGCCACTGAGGATCCGGCAGCAGCGGCAGGCGGGGCACTGGGTGGGGGGGCCTGTTGCAGACGACGTGCACGTTGCCCCTCTCTCACCATCTGGATGATGGCGTCAGCCTCAGCTTCAAGTTGACGCACTGCAGCCTGGATACTGCTGGCCGAACCCAAACTGGTGGAGCCTTGCATGTTACAAAAGGGAGGAATGTGTTATCGCTTAAAT
Source organism: Craterocephalus stercusmuscarum (assembly GCA_037177115.1). NCBI lineage: Eukaryota > Metazoa > Chordata > Actinopteri > Atheriniformes > Atherinidae > Craterocephalus > Craterocephalus stercusmuscarum. The sequence continues at coordinate 13,093,137 of JBBDHI010000014.1, forward strand.
GGAAACGTCACTTTCAACTTCAAACAGATTAGGAATACACTCGGCGTCTACTTACCCAATCGTCCTGTCTGTTTGGCTTTTTTATTAGCCCGCCGTGTGTCCTCGCGTAACTGGATAATAACCTGCAGCACTCGCAAGAAAAACTTCTGTGTTGAGGTCTTCGATGTCAGGGAACTCATGCAGGGAAGCTGCAGTTCACGTCCCCCTAGTGTACGCTTCTGTGCAGCCACGATCACCACACTCTCTGCCCCATCAAACCTGTCCCCAAACCAACAAGTGCATAAAAGACAAGAGAAATAGTTAGGATACAGCGACCGAAATAACATTTTGTAAAGATACTTGGGGTGATTTGGCAATAATTTGCTGATATGCAACATCAAATGTTGACGACTAAATGTCAGAATCATCACTCTCTTACCTGCTGGTCATCTTGCCCTTCAACCTGGCCGATATGGACGAGTCCTCAGGAGGTCCATCTGGGGAGTGCGAGTCACCTTGTGCCCGTCTCTGCTGCTCCAAGTTGTACTCTCTAAGCTCAGCCAGTAATGTGCCTAAAAAAAAAATTATGCTCAAACTTCATAAACAGTACTGGCTTAGAGGACACAAAGATGAGGTGCATCCCAGATGCCCAAAACTGACCAATCTGCTTGCAAAGAGTGTATCCAAGATGTCTAGCTCCACTGAGCAGCAGTCTGAGCACAGTGTCTCTGGTGGAACCGTCTCCTCTAGATAACTGCAGCAGGATGTTAGCAGCATCTTCAAGACCCTCCTCAGAACATGAATGAGATGTCAACACCTTGTAAGAAGAAAGAGAAAAAATTATGTATTATCAAAACTGCAGAAAGATGCCAACAGAAGAATGCACAGAAAAACAATCTAATCTAGATTTCAAATTTATGGTCGAACCACGGCCAAAGCTGAAAAGGCTGCTGGTGATGTACATCATCTAAAACCAGCCTCCCACAAAGTCTCAGAGAAGCCACAGTAAATATCTCCAAAACATATCCTAAGATGCATTTACCTCAAGCAATTTGGTAAATATCTTATTAAACATAAATCTGGAGGTTATGCACATAACCAGTGTTCCCTGAGGGAGGGAAATGAGGTACAACACATAAGTATGGGGATTGCGCCCTCGCGAGACCAACCTGAAGACATTTTTTTCAACACGCCTGCCAAGGCCAATGAGACTGCTGCAGTCCCGGGAGGGCGGGGCCTCCCGCATTATATACTGACTGCGCAGGCTCATCTCCTCACTCTACACTGCACTTCACCGAGCCTTTGCGGTGAGGGGCTGACTGGTGTTGTACCTCGTTTCCCTCCCTCAGGGAACATTGGTTATGTGCATAACTTCCAGTTCCCTTTCGGTCGGTACACTCGGTACAACACATAAATATGGTGATATAACATCACGCCCCGAGACGCCCATGCAGGTAAATCGAGCAACAGCCCTGGCAGGGTCGCAAAAGTGACCCAAAGCGATTCACCGTCTTGCTGAAAGGACCGCTTGTGTGACGTCCTTAGCAGTCACATCTAAGTGGTATAACCTAACAAATGTATTCGGGGAAGCCCAGTTAGCAGCAGAGCAAATGTCTTCCACCAAAACACCTCCAAAGAGGGCCCAAGAGGTTGCTATGCTCCTAGTCGAGTGCGCGCGCACTCCGCGGAGCAAGGCTGCCTCTTTGCTGGCATAAGCCCTAGATATGGCCTCCACTATCCAGCGTGAAAGGCGCTGCGTAGAGAGTGCCCTTCCAGCTGACGGAGCAGCGAAACAGACGAACAGTTGGTCTGAACTGCGCTATTCCTTTGTCTGGTTTATATATGTGCACAACGCTTGCACTGGACAGACAGCATTCATGCAGCAGTGCTCAGCTGATGCAAAGGGGGGAGGCGAGAAAGCAGACAACTCGAATGAAAGACTCTTATAAGACAAGTCAGGGACTTTAGGGATATATGCAGGGTTAGGACGCAACGTCACTTTAGAGCCCTCCGGTGCAAACTAGGTGCATGAGTGATGGACTGAAAGTGCATGAATGTCACCAACACGCTTCGCTGAGCACAAAGCCAGAAGAAACGCCGTTTTATAAGACAGTATATCGATACTGACAGACTCTAGTGGTTTAAATGGAGCATCACATAAACGCATCCAAAACCAGTGTCAAATCACAAGGAGAAGCCACCGTTCTCTGCGGTGGTTTCTTCCATTAGAACACCTTTCATGAATCTCATCACCAGGGGGTGAGAACCGGGGGATCTTCCCTCCCAGCCCACGTGACAGGCAGAAATGGCTGTTAAATAAACCTTTATCGTGGAAAAAGACCGTCCTTTTTCCAACATCTCCTGCAGAAAGGATAAGACGTTGACTATGGAACTTAGGAAGGGAACTACGTCTTTTCCCCGACACAAAGCTTCGAAAACCCGCCACTTATGAGCATATAAACTCCGTGTGGATGCTGCTCTAGCATTTTGAATGGTAACAATGACGTTAACTGGTAGCCCTGTAGCCGCTAACTTTGCCCTTTCAGCGGCCAAACCCACAGGTTCCAGATATCGGGGTGCGGATGCCAAATCTGGCCCTTCGCCTGCGTCAGGAGATCCCTGCGCACTGGGAGGTACCATGGCTCTGGGATATGAGCTCTGCAAACCACACTTTCTGCGGCCAACAGGGGGCTATCAGAATCATGGTCAGCTCCTCCCGACACACACGTTCCAGTGTGGGTTAAATGAGCGCTACCGGAGGAAACGCATATGCGCACTCGTGGCCAGCGGTGCGCCAGCGCATCTAGTCCCAGAGGTGCGCTCCGTTCCTGAAGGGAGAAGAACAGGGCGCAGTGAGCATTTTCTCTGGAGGCGAAAAGACTGACGCAAGCCCTTCTGCCGAGTCAGCCTCTGCTTGAGGAGAAACCAGCGTTGAAAGCTCCTCATCCTGAGCAGACCCAGTGGGACTACTGGAATCATGGAAGCCATAAAGCCCAAAACCCACTGGCAGTGGCGGAGCGCAACCAAGCGGTTTGGCTGGAATAGGGACAAACACTGGTTGAAGGTTGATATCGTTCGATGGGACAGCCGAGCTCGATACTGCAGGGAATCTAGTTCTAAGCCCAGAAAACAAATGCTCTGGCTGGGAGTCAGATGGCTCTTCTGGTGGTTTATAACGAACCCCAGAGAGCACAGATGAGATATTGGCATGGTTGTGTGGAGCTTGGCCTGATAAGCCGTGTCTGCCAATACTAATAAATTGTCTAAGTAGTCCAGAGTCCGGAGACCCTGACTCCTGACAGGTGTCAATGTTGCCTCCAGACATTTGATAAAAATCCGAGGAGCGAGAGATAAGCCGAAGGGCAGAGCTTGATATTCGTAAATCCTCTTCCATAACTACGATGATGAGGATTGCATCCATCTGGTCGCCCCAAGATGGCGCAGTGGCCTCATCTTCCATCTCTCCCTGTTCCTCCTCTTCCGGAGGCCTGAGTGTTTCAGACAGTGGGGGATCCCTAACTGCTGCTGAGCCCTCCAACAATTTAGACAGGAACGTCACGTGTTTCTCCAGGGTCGACCGCCGTCGGCAACAATGTGCGCAGGACTTGGGGTTAGCAAGTGCCGCTTTCGCATGCAACATACCAAGACACACTGGGAAAGCTTCATGTGTATCTTTCCAAGAGAGAAAGAAACCACATGCACTCGGGCAGGGACTAGCGCTAGACTTGATGTGGGTTTTGCGTTTCCTCTCCGAGGCCATGTCGAACAACGGGGAAAGAATAGCCAGTTAGTAAAGCTAAACAGGCTAATCTTTAGCTAAGCCAACCAGGTTCCCGTTAGCAGCACTAAACAAGTGGGACCTGACACCGCCAGTTATCGGACCAAACAGGCTGAGAGTTAGCTTGCTAAGCTCGCTCCCGTAAGCAGTGCTAAACAAGGAGAGGCCATAGCTACGTTACGATCCACAGTGTACTTCAACCTCCCTACTCCCTATTCCCTACACAGGGAATACCCTATGTCACTTAAGTTCCTCCATTCGGAACACCCTGCGACGTCATCTGCGCATTCCTTACTTCCTGGTCTTCACCAAAATAAGATATTAATAGCATCAC
>JBBDHI010000014.1:13102747-13118797 GCA_037177115.1 Craterocephalus stercusmuscarum
ATGGAGTTTTTTCCAAAAACGAGGCTGTGTGGACGCAGTTTTTTTCTGCAGGGAGGGGGGGAGAATATTCGGCTTTAGAAAAACCCGGCTACGTGTGGACAAGGCCTAAATTCTAGATGAATTATTTGGTCAGAAACAGGCAGTTTACAAATATATAACAATGTTGCTGTTTTATTATACATTTAGGACAGATTTTAGAGTGAAGCAGTATTCAATGTTTAAAAAATATGCTAAAAATTCTATGTATTAGAAAAGTCCTCCTTATACACAGTCAAGTTGTATTCTATACCAACCTGTAGACTCTGTTCTCTGGCTTGTTCAGCTCCTGAAGCCCTCCTCTCGTTATGTTTCGATTCTTCCTCCTCAGCCAGCTGCCGCCTCCTCTTCTCCCTGCGCTCTTCCAGTTCCTCATCTCTTAGACTTTCCAGGTGCTGCAGGATGGGCACCTTCACCACTGAAATCGAACACAGATGTCAGAATGACGTCTATATTGCAAATGCATCTCAAAGATGCAGCAAATCACAAAGCAAGTTAAACTTGATCTCCAGACTTTAAAACCGGTGTGTTAAACCTTTGTTATGTTGCCCAACAAAAGGGTTAAATATCCAACAAACTCTTATTTGAATATTCAACTCATGGTCTGGTCTTAACACTGTGTATACCATTAGATTTTTCTATTCCATGTAATGATACAGCCATGCCTTTTAAACTTATGACAAACTTAATTAAAAGTAGTTTAATGAGGGATGAGATGTACAGAGTGCACTTCTGACCATTAGGGTTTTAATTTCCACAGTTGGAGACAGAAAATTATAATTTTCTGAGTTTAAAAAGGCCATATTCAAAACAGAAATACTCATCACAAAAACAATTTATAGTCATTGACACTGGTTTAAAAGATAAATACCTGCTACGCAGTCGTGCATACTTTCAGCATCCAACACCTTACACTCATCCGTCCATCTAGTAAGAGCGGTGGGAATACTTGAGAGGGTGCCTTGAGAGACAGTAAGAAAAAAGTCATTATGAAGTCAATTAACCTCAAAATACCATGCACATGAGCTAGTTTGTACATGTAGAGAAAACGTGTGAAATGATGAGCCTGAGCCTTTGTTCTTAGTTGACTTTGTCATTAATGACGAAAGAGCATAAGCTTAACAGCATGTAACATCAGTAGTCAGTTTGAGAACCAGCTTTTACAATAGCCCAAACTTAGCTGGGTCACCTAAACGCCAGAGCACCAATATCCACCAAAGCTGGTCCATGAACAGGATGAACACTCTGGTAAACGGGAAAATAGCGGCCTTTTCAAACTTAGTAGTAAAGTGTTTATTATATAATCTTATTAAAACCTTGGGAAATTACAGCAGCAGCTTAGCACCAATGAACATAATAGAAACGATTAGCAGAAAATAGATTAAAGGAAAATACATAAATACTAGCGGTGGGACAATACATCGATCAACATCTATACATCGATCATATGGTCAATGAGTCTATGACATCAAACCAAAATCCTAACATCGGTCAAAACTCGATAGAGTAACCAGTTATCAAACACACTTTAATTGTGAAAATATTTTCTTTAAAACTGAATGTTAATGCCTGAGCTCAGGAATAAAGAAAGTTTAAATGATGATCTAGTTACTTTTTGTGATTAGTGGAAATAATTGTGATCAATCACTCATGATTTTGCTTTATATCGTTTTATATCGATCGGAGGATCCTAGATCGAGTCGAATTCATATTGCGACGTTAATATGAATGCAAACACTGAATCGCTGTATCACTGTATCGATATATTGTGCTCAAACCAGTGATTCCCAATCCCTACACATGTACTCAGCCTTTAAAAACTATTAAACCTATAAATGGTTGTAATTACACAGCTCTAATTTAATTGCAATTCGTATAACACGGTATGTAAAATTTCCAGTTATCCATGAGCGATATCAGCTTAGTGAGCAGTCAAAACCCTCTCACGACTCCTTTATTTCCTCCTCTACTTTTTTTTTTTTTTAACGCAACTAGCTATGCTGCAGTCAGGGCAGTAGACGCTTACATCAATAATTTCACAAAACTTGCAATACAAAACAGGTCTATTTGTGAGGCCCATCAAAAACCCATCAAAAGCTAACAATTATACATTTGACTCTATCCACCTGCAGTGTCTCACCTTAAACTAAAAGTTATTACACTTTTATTTCCATCCAGATAACTTTTAAGACAAAAGTTGCAATAAACCAGTTCTGAATTTGAGCTTAATGCCGAACATCGTGATCAATCCTGATTAAAAACTTAAATCATTGCCCAGCACTAATCAAAAAGCAAACCAGACTTAAAGTTAACTATTAAACAATATTACATTTGTGTTTTAGTTCTTTTAAAATTAAATTTGAAGTTCTACTAATTTTGGTTGTGTACCTCAATTATTTTGATGCAGTGCACCTTTGCTCAGAAATGTATTTGAGCCCAGCTCAGATTAGAGCCCAATGGTAACGCATACCTGCTTGTCCTCCAGTGCTACTCTGCTCATGGAAAAAGTCATCCAACAACTCATCATCAGAACGAGCAATGATGTGCACATCCTCATTTCCAACCAAAAGCCGGGCGCGACCACGGGACTGCAGAGGCAAAGAGCTGGACAGCTGTAATATGTCAGCTGCTGCACTGGGGCCCAACAATCTAAAACGGAAAAAAGGATTTCACCATTACTGAGTCCTTACTAATGCCAGCAGGAGATTATAGCGAATATTGGTAGTGCTTAATAACGTCACAAACATTAAAAAATGTTTCACCTTTGTAAGATAAGTGGAGGATTAGGCTGGCGGTTGTGAGGGTAGTGGACATGGATGGTGTGTCCACTGTTGGCAGTGAGCTGACGCAGCGTTCTTTGGCTGCGACCCATACCCTGTGCCAGACGGCTGCTAGTACCCGCCACACCTAGAGTGAGGGAGCTGTGGTCAGCACGGTGCACCATCATTGGGTGGGAGCTAGGGATGTTGCCTGGAGAGGGAGGGATGTCAGCTGATGAAGAAAAACAAAAGACAGAAGGAGCAGACATTAACAGGAAGCTCTGGCACCAGAACTTCTGATGTTTATGCAACACAACATAATTTGGACAGATTGACTTTAATAATACAGCAGTAGTAAACAGCAAATATGCAATTAGTACAAGTTAGAAATCAAACTGCTTACCATTGTTGGAAAACATGTTGTCAAACTCTATGATGAGGTCATCATCCCTGTCAAACCTCTCAAATCGAATGTGTGGTGCAGCATTGATGTCAGGGAAATCTTCATCCAGTTCCATTTCTGAACCTTCATCGTCATCATCCTCATCTCCTTCTTCATCATCCTTAAGAGATAGCAGTCAATGAACTACACAGATAACAATCAATATTTGTTTAATAAACTTCAATGCAAATTCAAATTTCTCTTTACTTGATCTTCCTCTTCCTCTTCTTCCTCCTCTTCCTCCTCATCTTGACTGTCTTCGTCATCATTGCTACCACTAGAGTCTTCCTCTTGAGTGTGCTCTTCGTCTTCTGGTTCCAGGATGTTCATAGAGTCTAACAGGAGAGACAAAGAGTTACTTAGAGGGAAATCTTAATGAAAAACTACTCATAATTCTAATAAGTGCCATGATCAGAGTCAGTCATCCTGATCTGATGGTATTCTCTAGTATTTTGTCGTTGGGGATAGCTTTTGCTCAGGACGCATTTTCTAACTGGTAGTGTATGAGCTAAAAAAAAAAAAGCAAATACTTTAGAAGTGCTGTATGAAGGTATGTAGAAACGGGTCAAAGTAGATGCACACTTAGAGCTCAACAAGAGTGGAAGAGTCCAGTATAAATGGGTAAAATTTATCATTAAATACAGCATTAGACTTTATGATGGCCTTTCAAGAGAGGTTCAGTCCTTTTTCAGTGATCCCTTTTATGTGACAGATATTGGTAGTGAGTACAAGTGGGAGTATCTGTTTATTGCTTTCAATTGGATATTGTATTATACTGTATAAAGTACTTTAAAGTGTTACACAATATTTAAACGCAGCATATGAAAGAGGCATGTCTGGATGACATACCTTCACGGTTGGCCTGAAGAGTGGAAGCTTGGCTGATGTTGGATGGAGCCTCATCCATCAACACATCCTCTTGTGACTCATCCTCACCGCTGCGTCCCACTAATTGACAAAACAGACAAGACATGCTCTGGTCTGTGTGATGTTTGTAATAAAAAAGACAGCTTAAAGACAAATGACACACAATTAACAAATGGATTACACTCCTTATATTGCAATAATCTATTTTTAATCATGCATGTATAACCCTAAGGTCATCTACATTGGTGAACAGCTTACCTATAATTGTGCTGTTGACAGTTCCAGCATCTCTCTCCAACAGCTCATCAATCAGGTCCACCAACTCGTTCTCCACCTACACAAACAGAAAAGGATGTACAAATGCTGCATCAAGTAGGCAAATGGGTAGCAGAAATCCATATAATTTCTTTCAAACCAATTTACATTCTTTGATTACAACATGTAACCTTTATTCAACCAGATGAGTCAACTGAGGATCAATTCTCATTTGTAATGAAAACCTGAGCCAGAGGCAACAATACCATTTATATCATGACACTTAGCTGTAGATGTTCAAGATGAGGAACTGTGGGGGAACATCAATGCATGATGCACCTCACCTGCATAGCTTGTGTGCTCAGAACCTCCGGTTGACCAGCAATAACCACCGTGTCTCCCTCCGCCTCTCCATCCATCAAGTCACTGTCTGTTCCCTGAACCCTGTGGCTGCCATCCACTGGCTCTGCCTCGCCTGACTCTCCTGAAATAAAGAGAATGCATCAGCAAAACATCTGTGGAACAACATGTAGAGTGTTTAAGCATCTCATCCGTCTCATGGGAATACCTTGGTCTTGTGTGTTGCTGTTGCTGTCCCTTGCAGTGCCCACAGTATCATGCTCTGTCTTGCTTTTGCTGGAGCCTCCTTTGCCCCCAAATAGACTGCTTGGCTGGTTTACAATGCGTGACAGAGTCTCCAGAGGCTTCAGTGCAGCATTCACCGTGTTGGCCATGTTGGGACTAAAGGAAGAATATTCATCACCTAATTACTAACTAAATAATTGTTTTACAAAAACATTCCAATTTTGGAGATTTAAGAGATTTGGAGAAATTATAAATATTTCAAAGCCATTTTGGTGATAAACAAATAAAACTGCAGCAGAATGTCTTTACACAACTACACACTAAACTTAAATTTTACTTAAATTTAATGGTTTACCTAGACAAATCCAAGCTGTGAGGCACACGGGCCAAGTCATTGACCAGTCCTTTCTTAAGAAAGAGCCGGATGATATTGTTCATGCCGTTATGTTGTGTCTTCGCTGCTGCTGTACTGTAGAAACTGGATGTGGAAGGACACGACTCCATGATCGTGCTGATAATGCACATCACTGCTTGAAGCCTGTAAAGCAAATGTGCCAAGACAAGAATAAAAATGGATTTGTACAGATTCAACTTAAACATGTTAAGACAAGTAACACATCAAGTTCAGACTGTTGGATTCATTTTATTGCCGTTTACCTGGCATGTTTTTCTGCACCTTCTGCCATCCCTAGAGCTCGACTAAGGGCAGCCTTTACTTCATTCACTAGGGCCACCTGAGCATCAGTGCCCGTACCCGCAGCTGCCAGACTGGCTAGGAAGAGACGCGCTAAAGCCGGTGTGTCCTTATCCTCTGAATTCTGTGTGTGAGGCAGTAGATGGTCGAGCACAAATGCTAGAACACTGCAATCCTGTTAGGATACAAGTAGGTCAAAAAGATTAAAAGGAATTAATCATGGTACTTAAAACAATAGTTGTGAAAAGCTGACAAAATCTTATGTGGCTACTCACCTCCTTAATAAGCTCAGACTGGCCTGCTGTGTAGCTGTAGGAGGTAATCAGTGTAGCAATCCCCACATAGGAGCGCACAAGTTCTGCCAGCAGTCTCAGAATGGTGGATGTAGGCATCAGAGGCTTGCTTGCCTTTGCTTTAGCTGCTTTACTCTCATCCGAGTTGGTACCCTTCTCTCCCTCCTGTTCTTTCTTCTCCTCTCGCATCTCTTCTGGCGTGGAGGCTGAGGATGACATTATGACATCATACACTTTGAGCTTTATTAGTTTTTATACACCTTTTCTTAAAAAAGAAAGTGTTATATGTGATCTGAAGTCAAATTTCAGCAGTTGTGTCATTTATTCATAAATGAAAATTAAATCTTGCAAAACAAAGTCACGTATTTATCAATGAGCTTAAAGAATTAATTGTAATGACTACTGAAAGTTTTTTGCAATAACAATGATACCATCAGCAAATTTGGCAATGTGGCCAAAGGCAAGAAGAGGTTAATCTGCATATCTTTGTGTTGAGGGTAAACAACATCAAAACCCACCCTCTCCCTGTGGTGTGCCAGTCTGGGATGACTCAGCCACACCTCCATCAGCAGCAAATACTTGTGCCTGGGGGAAAGAGATACGCCGTCATTATATGGAAAAGAAATAAAGATGCTACTTTTAATATCCATCTGATCGAGGAAGACAAGTCACTCAAACTCACATTGATATGGAATGCTGACTGTGAGTCAAAGTCACTTCCCTGCCGTGTGATTTGGTATTGCTGATAAACATCATCACCGACATCCTGCAAAATCTGACACAGGTCTTGACCACCAGGTACAGCTGCTGCACGTTCTTCTGTACGCTCAGCTGCAGCATAGACACACATACATACAAAGTTTAACAATCTAATTTCTGTTACATACATACAAATATTAGTTGTTAGGCACTTAAAAAAAGGATTTACGTTCTTCTGGAGCATGGTAGGCAGCCAAGGCATTGAGCATGTCATAGATGACCTCCTTGATAGTGTCAGGAATTGGGGGCAAGGGGGACAGTTTTAGAGGAGTGGTCTTTACTAGCTGTACAGCATTGGGCCCCTTAATTCGAAGGTTCTCAAACTCATCATCAGATGCTGCAAAAGAAAAAAAAAAAAAGAATGCCTATGAATGAGTCACATCGTCCGTGGCAAAATAAAAGCTCAAATCTACAGCACCAATAGCTTCAAAACTCATTTATTTCAAACTGAATGAATTAATTAAATGAAAAATACTTTATTAATCCCAAAGGGAAATTTCATGAATAATTAATCAATCAATGATACTTCGCATATGTTAAGACTTACTTGTGCCAGCTCCACGGGGTGCAGGGAGTGCAATGCGGATACAGTTGCTTGCTGTTTCAATAAAACATTCAGGGTTACGACAGGCAGCAGGGCCCAAGACACGGAGGATGTAATTGATTTCTCTGGAACCCAGGCTGCCTGACACCACTCCTGATGTGGTGCTACCTGCTCCGCTGGTCACAGCCGACCTCACCACCTTCGTACAAATAGAGAAGTTGGAAAATGCAATTACAAACTGGTAAAAGGCATTTCTGGCATAAAACAAGCAATCTACAAGTATAGAGTATATTAACCTTTTCCATGGTGTGCCGTAATGTGGCCGGATCTTCTATGATGTGTCTGAACAGCAGAGTAACAAGTGGGGTGAAGCCAATGAAGGCAGAGCTCTGCGTCAGCCCCAGAATCATCCTTGTACTCTTTAGCTCAGCAAACATCATTGCATAGTGGTGGTTGCGTGTAAGACGTAAACAGAGACGCAGTGTGGCATGAAGGGTGTCGGGGTCTACAGGAACGCTGATCATACTGACACAGGCCCGAATAAGAATGGTAGTCATGTCTTCAGTCAGGCCTTTGACAACAATGTCAGATCCCTGAAAGTCAGACTCGAGGGAAGACGAGGGGCCAGAGATGGTCTCTTTCAGCTGGCTGGAATCGTCTTTAGGAGCACTTATCTCCACTGATGCCCCAGAGTCAAGGTCAGTCTGACTTTCTTCCACCTTGCTCCTGTCTGACTCCTCTCTCTCCGAGTCAGGAACATTGCCTGTCTTGGAAGGCTTGGGAACACGAGGCACTCTCTGGACAGTCAGCATCACTGGCCTCCTATTTCCAGTCTCTTCATTTACCTGTTCGACAAAGTGGTTTTAGTCAAGCAACAGGGAAACAGCTACATCTACGGTTAACTTTATAAATCCAGAATTGTAAAACAATATTCCCTTGAACTCAAAGGATAGCATTTGTTTACCTGCACCATAGTGTTAAACAATACAGTGTATCTTCTCCTCCCAGCTGTGAACCGGACACTGCTTTCCCCAGCTCTCCATGCTGAGTCTATGGTACTGTTATTGGATGCACTGTAACTACACCATCGGCCTGAGCGGTCATCAAACCATCGCCAGTTATTTCCATTTGGCTGCAGATACTAAAAACAAGCAAATGCAAGTCAATAAATGTGCAAAACAGTAGCAGCATCATAACGTCAAACTCTTACAATTTAATGTACTAAGTTTTTTTTTTTTTTTTTTTTACATGTTTCGGCTCTGGTAGCTTTTACCGTGCTGAATGGGAACGGGGTCAGAAAGAGAGGGGGTGACATACACCAATATATGACCCAGCTCATTCTTAAAAACTAAAACAAATACCCACACCAAAAAGCAAGATGACAAAGTTAAAGGATGTTTGTTGTCTAAGTCTATAGTTTTAAATTCATGTCCGCTTTACTCCAGCTACACATACAGTCTAGAAGTGAACACCCACGTGCCTCCCCTATTCTACTGTGATCTGCAACTTCAATCCCTACCTTGTTCATTTGCTCCCTTCGTTTTGAGGAAACTGCCATCTTCTCATAGAAATCAATGATCAACAGCACTGGTGAGATCCATCTGTAAATGAAAAAAGCAAATTAAAAATGACTCACCATATTACTATGAAGAGTCTTAAAGTCATATGGATGAAATGCTATAGAAAACTCACTTTGGTGTCTGGATGTCTTTGTGCTCTTTAGCTGCCTGCAGGCACGGCTGCACAACCTCAAGCAGCTTAATCAGCAAATCAAGAATCCCACTGCTCTCCACTACTCTGGCACCCAATAGCTTCAGTTCCTTCAGAAATATTAACAGAGATTGAATGAAAAACGCAACTACAGACCAAAACAATTTGAGTCCTTATAACAGAGAACCTGATGCTTATAACCTTGTATTTCTGGTACCTGAAAAAGTAGTGCTAGCAGCAGAATTCGTGTGGCCAGTTTGGAGGCCTGTGGCAGTGTTGCCATCTGTCGTGTCCACTCAGAGACAGTCTTTGTGTCACTGGTAGTTAGGGGCTCTGCTGCCTTGATCAGAACATCTGCAGCCTCCCATACCTGCAGAAAAAAATACATTAAATAAGGCTGACAAGAGGCAGCTTCTTTCGCTAGTGATATTTTAAAAAACTTAATTTTAAAACAGGTTTTCTGTGTTAGTGGCAATAAATAACACCAAGGACATTTACCTTTCCATTACTCTGATATGCATTATAATACGCACTATAACTCTTTAGATATGATAGCATGTATGTGGCACACTATTTTACTACATCTGTACAGATAAAAAATGTTTTTCTTTATTATTTGGCTTTTGTCTTCAGAACTTTTAACTCTGCTATCATTTGAAACGTGTTACTGCACTGCTTCAAGAGCTGCATTAGTGAAACTAAATATACAACTCACAAAAAGTTTGGGATATTTGTATTTTGTATTATACTGTAATATGTCATATGAACCAAAAATGTACCAGAACCTTTATTTGTGAACTTAATTTTACATACAAAATGTTGAATGTTTAGATACTTATTGCACAATGTTTGCAACAAAATCCCAAAAAAGTGCTGAACCTTGAATCGTTCACTAAATATTTTGATTCAAGTCAAACAACAGTGGAGTAAAATTTTGACAAAAATAAAATCTAACTTTCTCCATGGCTTCCTTCATCAGTGAAACAAACATTGTCTACCACTGACCTGGTGAACAACTTGACCGAGGATGAGATCCCTGTACTCCGGGCCACTCCTCTTGATGGCAGTCATCAGCAGGTCACATAGTCTGTAGACTGTGTCAGGCAACTCATCTAAGAGATGGAAGCAGCCGGGTAGCATAGAATGAGTGAAAGTGTGGAGCTCTTGGGGTTCCAGAGGTTCAGCCTCCATGAAGCGCTCCAAGCAGCGTGCCTCTTCTTCTTCTGCCCGCTCCCTGGCTCTCCTGTCCTCCTCCTCACGCCTTCGTGCTGCTTCCTAAAGCAGAAACAACAATTATCTTACCAGCTACGTAGATAAATGTTAATTATTCAAGCTGTAGGTGTCACCAAGCAACAACAGTTTTAGGTCATACTGCCAACCTCAGGAGAATCTGAACGCTGCTCCATGCTGACCTCTTGCCCAAGTGACATGGCAATTGCCCTCATCATCTGGTCCTCTTCAGACATTGTCAAGTCCTTCATGGGGTGAGAGCAACACCATCAGCTGACAAAGTCTGAACCAATTATGAAGAATATATATCTTGTCTTCATGGGTACAACGCCTTACCCTTACTGCTCCACCGAGAAGGGGAGGAGGGTGTGTTAGCAAGTATTCAGTGGCCTGCTCCATGGTGCTGGTGTTCAGTAGAGCCTCCATGGCATGTTCCCTTGAGAAACCCATATCCATCAGCTAAAAACACAACAGAGGAAGTATTACTTTCACAGAAAAAGAATGAGGTCACAAAAAGGATAACACAAACTGGGGGAAAGGGGTGGAGAAAGAGACTAGAAAGTTACAAATGATGAGGTAAAATGTGAGAGTATATGAATGAGAGACCAATCATTTTTCAGTACTTAATTATTAAGAAGTCTCTAGTAAAAGCTTCAACAATCTGAAAAATATAATCAAACTTTGATCTTTACAAACACTCGAATAATAATTTTCCAAAAAAAAAGGAAAAATCTCAATTGTTCAAAAACCTAATTTAAAAAACGGTTGATTCGGCATGTTGAGCGCAACAGCAATGCCATAAAGCAAACAACCAAATAAACATGTTGCACCACATTATTCCATTATTTTCATCTCTCCAAGACAAAACTTGTCATTTGCATGTGGACATGTGGCATATTCAAACTGAGGACCACCTGATAACTATAACCATATGTGCATGTCTACTAACAGCATGCAGTAATCAACAGTTTAGGGAATTTTTGAGAAACTTAAATGACATCTCAACACTCAGTCTTTTGTATTTCCACTTAGATGCAAGAAACAGGATAGATCAAATATGTCCACTGAAATGAGTCACCCTTAAGCTGGGTTTATCTCGTCTGCGTTGGGGGGTAACTGCGTAACCACCATAGGCTCTGTGCAGGACTGCAGAGGCTCCACATGCACCTCTTCAAACCAGACATGCAGCCTGACTACACGAATGCAGCTACGCGGAATAAATCCCTTGTGATTGGTCATTTTGTGATACTAGTTTCTGGATATGAGTGCCTTTAAACCAAAAGGTTAAAGTTGCATAAAACAAATTTTTTATATAAACCCAGCTTAACCCTACGCTCCACAACCTGAGTGTCATGACAATGCAGCTGAAACACCCCTAAACTGAGACATTGTCAAGTAAGTTTTACAATATAGGAACATTTAAAGCAATCAAATTTCAACAGGTTGTGTGTTTAATATGTACCTGGGAACTACTAAATGGAGACCGAGAAGCTGTCATTTGCTCATTTTTTTAAATCTCAAAACTACTTCTGTGCCACAACTAGAAATAAGTTTCTACAGATTGAGATGCGGAAGACATTTTCCTTCATTTGACTTTCCCAAAAATAAATACAGCAAGGCCAACTTTTTTTGTTTAAAATTACAGACTTTCATTACTCGGTTTAGAAAACTGCACATGCAAGTGCCCTTGATGCTGAAAACCAATGCATCTTATGCAGGCATTAATCATACATGCTGGATTACAGTTCAATGTAGCAGTTCAAGGTGCTATCTTTTTCTGATGCCGATAGTGAGAGAAATAATAGCAAGAAGCTTTTAGCTGCCAGCGGTTCTTGTCCTTTGGTACATTGGGGCTTAACACTGTCAGTTTCTAATTAGTCCTCCCTTGCCATCTTTCCTCCATCCTTTTACCCTTTTCTATCTCTGCCTTTTCTCTTAATTTTGCCCCCTCTTTCTAACATCTCTTATACCTGCTGAAGCTGCTGCTGGCGGACCTGTGCGTGCCTCTCTCTCCCTCTGCATCTTCCCTGTCATAAAACAAATGGTGGCCCAGGATTCAGTGCATGCAAAATATCAGGGATGGAGGGATTAAACCCAAGTTAAAAGGCCAGTATTGTGACTTAGGAGGTGCAACATGGAGTACATTCTAACATCCTTTATGAAAACTCGACAGAGAAAACTGCTCAAATTTCAGGGTACTTTCTAACATACCTGCGTGAGCTGAGCCTGGTTAACCTGGGGCTCACGACGACTAGCCGAATTAGTAGAATCATCAACTGATCCTCCTGCTGGCCCTCCAGAAGGTGCTCCACCTACTGCTGGTGCTGCTTCTCCACTTGTTGTTGATCCTCCTGAGACCGTGCTGGTTCCCAAAGAACCAGTGGAGGCCCCTTCATCATCTGGGCGAACTGTTCCCTCTCTCTCTTTAGCCAAGCGCTCCTGGATAACTGGCTCCCCTCTTAGTATGTGGCACAGGATAGCCAGCATGGATTCAGCCATCCTGTCGCCATACACTTTCAGTGGCTTTCTGTTCCAGAGACTGCGAATGCAGTTGAATGCAGCCTTAAAGGAGGACAAACTGTGTTATGATGGAAAAACCTTGAACTTTCGGTCAGGGTTAAGTAAAAGCTACCAATCCATAATAGTTGCAACAGAAACAAAGTATTTCAGTTGAATTAGGGAGATCAAAGAAATGTGTTGCCTTAACTTTCAACTCGATATTAAATAGCAAAAAAGTGATGCTACTTTTGAAACTCTTGACATTTTCCTTTCAACTGCCTTCTCACTTGAACTACTTAAATGTGTGCAAAACTGTTTTGATGTATTGCAACAAAAGCTGGACACTTTGTGTTCATGCAATTGAGAAGCTCACCTCTGCAATGAGAGCAACAGCACTAAGCATTGCTGTACCTAATCAGTCTAATCATTTACTAATGTTCACGACAAGCAGGACTGTAATAATATTTCTACGAATTTAACTGAAGTGATATCAGCAGCCATCCCAGCTTAGAGTAGAAATACATTCTAACAGTAATTACCAAAAATTTTCTTGAACTGATCATTTAAAGCACTTTGGGACACAAATTGAGCAACAATAACAAACAGCTAGGCTTAGAAAATATTTACTTAATGTCAACAATAAAAGGTTTTTTACTTGTATGAAGCCAGTGAATATAAGTTCAACATGGTCCTCATTTTTTTTGTGGTTCAAAATTTTAAAACAGTATCAACTTCTT
Source organism: Craterocephalus stercusmuscarum (assembly GCA_037177115.1). NCBI lineage: Eukaryota > Metazoa > Chordata > Actinopteri > Atheriniformes > Atherinidae > Craterocephalus > Craterocephalus stercusmuscarum. The sequence continues at coordinate 13,116,158 of JBBDHI010000014.1, forward strand.
AGTCATCATCTTATGATTTAGTGCTTTTTATTCATTTTGAATGAAGTTTTGTTTGTGTGGATGAATATTGATCAAGGAATTTTCAAGATCTCTAACACTTGCTTTTACTGACCTTTTGGGTGACTATAAGGAATCGAAGGGCACTGAACTGCGGCATTGTGGGTGTGACCCCTGGCATTTTAGCAGGCAAGGAGTGGGGTGAGTCCAGCACAGTGCTTGGATTAACCATCTTCTCCACGAGCATTAACCAAGCATCCAGAAACTCCCCTGTCCCATCTGGGAGATCCACATGCTCCAGGCCCTCAGACACAGGGACCTTCCCGCCCATTGACAGGGCCCAGTTAAATGTCCTAAACAAAAGCAATTAAACAAATAGAAATGCTGTTAACATTGAAAATTTATTAGGCCTTGTCCGCTCATAGCAGCTTATCTAGAAAAGAAATGAAGATATTTCTCAACAATTTGGTCTGTCATCCAGACAAAAACGCAGATTTACAGCCTCAAAAACTAATCTTTCAAAAACCTCCAACCAGAGTGAAGATATGGACATTTTCCATTTATGTATCTGCTTGTAGACATTGACAACCAGTTTAAGGAAGGGAATATGGCCATATTCGAAGAACATTATGTTCTTCGGTTTGAAAAAGAAAAATGACAGATGTGTCACAGCACATGGTGGGGCTTACTCAAATAAGGCATCATGTCCACCAGAGCAAAAGAACTTCTGAAGCATGAGGTGGTATGGGTACTTCCTCTCATCAAACAGCATGGGTGATGTGAAACCCACTGAGCAGATGAAGAAGGTCAGCCTGACGAGACAAAATAATAAAAAAACAACATTATAATATAATTCTAAAAACAAAGCGCACAGTCACATAGGCATTAGTCACTCACCTAAAGCGAGGTGTGGGTGTATAGGGTGGGGGCTGCCAACTTAGACCTTTGGTGAGAAGCTTGGTAAGGGCAGAGGCAGTGGCCCGGGCAGCAGGCGTAGGGGTGGTTCCTGTGCTGGTGGCATGGTGGGACCGGCGCTGCCGCACTGGGGACCCTACACATAACTTTACTAGAAGTCCAAATAGCTCAGCCAGAGCTCTTCCAAGCCTGGATGAAGCTGGAATCACACAAGGAAATCAGTGAGAACATTAAAAAATTTTTTTAAATATAAATGTTTTTCACAGTCCATTCAAAACATGAATGTAAAAACTGATGCATGTGTGCCATGGAAATTTTCTCACCTGAGAGTAGAGGTTTTATTTGTTTGATGCGAGTGGCCATAGCTGGGCTTAGTTTGGACTTTGTCTTGGGGTCTGATGTAGAGGGTTCGTCCGTCTCCATGGGAGCCAAGGTGTCCCCATCTAACCCCATTCCTTCCAGCAGACCGCCAGCAGACGATTCCACAGACCCTGCATCAGTTTCTGCTAAATTAAATTTTGCAAAATTGAGTTTGATGAAAGGCTTTTGACTGACATAGTTTTAAGCAAACTAAACAAAATTACCTGCTCTTCTGGAGCTAGAGGCTGCCGTTGCTGCGGTGTTGCCAGATGGCTTCTCCTCTTTGGGCACTAGTTTCTGCATGTCAGCCTGGCCAAACTCACATCCCGGAGGCAGACTGTCAGGCATAGGCAAGTAGTGTTGGAATACAGCTGCTTTTAATGTTAACATAAGATAAAAATGAAGACACTTACCTGTTAGGAGTGCAAAGGGACAGTAGCACAGTGCTCTCCCACACTAAAGAGCAGTAAAGTTGACTGAGCTTGTTCAGGACACTCAATCCCAACTGGGACCCCCACTGGTTTACTGAGATCGCTCTGATCTCACTCTGTTAGAAAATTGCAAAAATCAATTTCAAATCCAAAATTACAGAATGTCAAGAAAAATGTGGATATAATCAATGGTAACTGTTAAAACAACACTCGAACACTGGGAGAAAGTTATTTCAGACTACTAAAAATAAAGAATGCTGCAGTCTGTTAACGTTACTGAAGAAAGTCTATCCATATTTACCTGTCCAACTCGACAAGTATGGACAAACATGAGGATGTAGGCATGGGCTGCGGTCAGAGCATGTAGGAGTGGTGTAGCGCGGGCGGACAATGTAGCATCTGTGACATGGCCCGCATTAGCCAGTTCTCTGAGAAGCACAGACCCACCAGGCACCTCAATTGGTCGATGGAGAGGCTCCAGAGAAGTCAGAATACTGTCCAGCTGGCACAGACCCTCCTGAAGTACCTTGGGCTCATGTGAAAGAGTCTATGGAGAAGAATTGGAGGGGGTCAAAAACAATCAGAATTTCCCAGGAAATGCAGATTAAAGCTAGCAGTGCTCAGAGCACTTAGACTTCCCCCAAGTAAAAAGGATTTTGTTAATGATTGTGGGCATTTTGAGTTAGAAGCTCTAATGTAAAATGATCCTTATCTCCCCAAAGTAAAAAATTCTTTAAAAAATTCCTGAATCTAGGCGATGATCCAGATCACCCCCAAGAATTTAAAGGGAACATATCATGCAAAATCTACTTTTTTAAGCCATTAAATACATGTTTTTGTCTTTTTCGAGCGTTCAGGAGTGCAGAAAAATGTAATTTATTCACTTCGGGTGCATCATATCAATCTTATTATTCTTTTTGGGTCATATTTTTCAGTC
>JBBDHI010000014.1:13161334-13171939 GCA_037177115.1 Craterocephalus stercusmuscarum
CTGGTCTGTGGTTTATTTGGACAATATGCAAGTTTTTTTTTTTAAAGAATAAAAAAGTGTTAGTTTGAGATGTGATCAGATCCCCCCCCCCCCACATAAAATTCTCATTACCATACAGTACTATTATGTCAACTAATCTTAATCTATATCGCAACATTTCACACTTCAAGTACCTGAGCGATGCCCAGTAGGGAAAGGTCACAGTCTTGCAGCGAGGCTTGGGGCAGTATGGGAGCATTAGAGTCAAGCGATTGTAGTGTAGTGACAGGTGGAGGAGAGGTGGGAATAAAGTCGGCCTGCCCTGGTAAGGTTACCTGGGTTGCAGGTTGAGACGTAGGAAGTTCTGGAGCAGGAGCAGGGGCAGGTTGTTGGGATGGGAGAGCTGATGCTGAGGGACATGAGGTGTGTGAAGGGCTGAGGGGCATTTGTTGTGCAGGAAAAACGGCATGACACAGAGCAGGCTGTTCAGATATTAGTGTCTCAATGTGCGTCTGAGTGTGAGAATGAGTTTGTGCCTGAACTTTTGTCTGCGTTTGCGAGTGTGTTTGAACCTGATTGCTGGTTTGTGTGTGTGTGTGAGCTGTTAGTGCCTGTTTGGCTTGGTGCTGCGGAGACGAAGGGGCACCTGCAACTAGGTGACTGTAGAGCGGCAGGGTCCTATTCTGTGACTGAGGCTCAGCCATATTACTGGGACCTAACTGTGCGGGGGGCTGAACCCCCAGGTGTGAAGGAGGGGGACACTGTGGGACAAGTTGGCTCTCATCAAGGGTTGTCAAAGCTGGTGTTAGAGAAGAAGGCTGCTGAATGGGAGATGGGATTGGCTGTGCCGGTAAATGCACCTGTGGGATAGGGAGGGCTGTCGGCTGCTGCACTTGAGACAGCTTCTGCAGCTGTTGCTGATATTGCTCAGGGGACTGAGGCATAAACGTCTGGGAGACCGGCTGAGTGACTGAAGGGTCAGCAGCGCTTCCTTGGGACTGCTGCAGAGCCTGGACAACTGGAAGTAGTCGTGTTTGGCCTGGAACTCCGCTTAGTCCAGCTTGCACAGGATGTGGAGTGACATTAGGGTTTGTAGGATCAGCCACTGTTGTGAAACCATCTGTCTTTGTTCCAACACTTCCTGCTGAGCCAGGAGACAGAATCATCTGCTGATACTGGAGTACTGGCTGCTGGTGCACCTGCTGCTGGGTAATATGAGTCATGTCATGCTGTGCAGTCGACATCGCCTGGTGAGAAGGCTGAGGGACATACTGGGGGGTCAAAAGGCCAGCTGAAGGCTGAGGATGTACCTGGCAAGCGGGTTGGCCTTGAGTTTGTTGCTGGACCTTGGGCTGGATGAGCCCTGGCATCTGCACATTCTGCTGAACAGGAGTCTCCGGCTGGAGCTGACTTGGAACGGGAGCGACTGCAGTCGGAGGGTGAACAGCAGCTTGACTTTGCTGGCCCATCATCTGAATGTCAACTTTCTGGACCTGGCCATGCAGTGGTTGGGACTGGGAAACAGCTGTGTGCAGAGGCTGGATCAGCGGCTGAGCGGATACCTGACTCTGTGGTGGAGTTTCAGGTCCGGGATAACTACTCTGTAAAGGAATCTGCTGGCCGTGCACGATGTGACTTTGTCCCGAAAGCATTGCCACCGGGGGTGTTACATGAGTCTCCGCCATAGCTTGAGAAGCTCGAGGTGCTGACTGGACAGGGAAATGCACTGGGACCTGGCCCTGCTTCGGATAATGAACCTCCCCTTGTCCCTGCTGTGTGAGGACGACAGGAGGCGTCTGGCCAAGGATCTGCGTAGTCTGAATGTTCATGGGGAGTTGACCTGGAGAGATTAAAAGCGTTTGGTGCTGAATTGCTTCAATGCCAGCTGGAGCGCCAACTGCATGATGAGACTCCATCACGGGGGCGAGGTGCTGTGGCTGAGCAACAAATGCTTGCTCCTGCTGAGTAAGTTTTACTTGCTGCTGTTGCTCTATCATTTGTTGTTCGGTGGTATGATGTGCAAACTGACAGGCGTTTAGTTGTGCGATACCCATCTGTTGCATATCAGCCGGTCGCTGCTGAATCTGCAGCTCGGTGTTGCTCTGTGGGACAGGGACAGGCTCTTGTTTTTCAGTTTGCTGTAGCTGAATGATGGCGGCATGTTGCTGCTTGGTCTCTTGAATCTGCTGTTTAATCAGAGCCTGTTGCTGTAATATCTCTGCTTGTTGCTGCTGCAACAGGATTTGCTGCTGATGTTGCTGTTCTAACTGCTGCTGCAGCAGAACCTGCTGCTGTTGTTGCTCCATCTGCTGCTTGCGTTGCACTTGTTGCTGCTCTCTTTGCTGTAGCTGTTGCTGCTGTAAGAGCAACTGCTGCTGCAACTGCTGTTGCATCAGTGCTTGCTGCTGCTGCTGGTGCTCCATCTGTCGGCTTAAGTTCTGCTGCTGCAGGTCATTCTGCTGTTGCGTATGCTGAGATTGCTGCTGCAGTAAATGGTTTTGCAGCTGTTGCCCACTCAACTGTTCAATCTCTGCTTCTGTTTGTGTTCCTCCCTGGTGTTGTCCAATTTGCTGATAAAACTGGCTCTGCTGCTGCTCTAACTGATGCTGTAAGAGGGCTTGTAGCGGCTGCTCTTGTTTCTGTTGCGAAAGAGCTTGTTGCTGTTGTTGATCCATCAGTTGTTTGTGTTGAAGTGCTTGCTGCTGTTGTAACTGGGCCTGCTGTTGCTGAAGGAGAGCGTTTTGTTGCTGCTGACCAAACTGTTGCTGCACATACAGCTGCTGCTGCTCAAGCTGCTGCTGCTGTTGTAACAGAGCTTGTTGATGCTGAAGTTGTTGCATCATCGTTTGCTCACAAGGATCACTCGTTGGCTGCAGTTTATAAGTCAGGGGCTGCTCCCCTGCCTGAGGTACTGACATAGACGGCTGCTCCATAACATGCTGCTGAGAAGCCGGCTGGACTGGCTGCTGTACGTAGATCTGCTGTGGAGGCTCGTGTTGATGTTTCTGCACAGCCGAAGCTGAGAGGCTCTGTTGCTGCTGCTCTGATGGCAGAAGAGCGGCACCAACTTGCTGCTCGTGCAGAGCGGCTTGGGCCTCCATTCGCTGTTGTGACTGCTGCTTCTGAAGGGAGGAGGTTTGTGGATCCATCCCTATTTGTTGCTGCGGGACAATAGTCTGCTGTGTGATGATGACAGGCTGCGTTTGCTGTTGTGCTGCGTGGGGATTGGTGTCAGTGAACTGCATGGGAGTGGCAGGGTGTTGGGTCTGCTGAGCATGGGGCACAATGGTCCCCGCTAGTCCGGTAGGATCACTGACTGGCATGGACATAGAGAGGACATTAATGGGTGCTTGTGGAGAAACGGGAGGTATATACGACTGTGTGGGGGCCAGTGATCCATGTTGAGTGGTAGTCTGAAATGTATCTGATGGGAATGTTTGTGACTACTCAGAGGTAATGAAAGAATGTAGAATTGAATTGACAGAAAGGGGGGGAAGAAAGCAGCAGAAAAAATCAGGTTAAGAATAAGCTTTGGTAAGCAGCATAAATATTTAATATTTAATTCTAATCACAGAGTTTCCCACAGTGTTTTATGGGAGATTTAGATTGCATGACCAGAGATTTAGACTGGCACAGTTTGTATTAGAACAAACATAAACGCTCCTCGGGGAAGTATAATATCAAACTAAAAAAAGCTCATTTTCATATAACAAGGCTAAGGTTTTTCATATAGTAGGTCATTTTATCCATTTATTGCAGTTCATTATCTCCACTCATTTATTTCCTGGGGGAAACTCTGTGAAGGGTTGCAATTATGAGGGTGATTTGTAGTTGTTATTTGATATTTAATAAATTACTTCAGGGAAAAGAGCCCAAATGTGAAAATGTGCCAAGACAATAGCTTTTCTTCCATTAGCAATGCTTTCAACATTTTAAGACATTTAGTATCACCCTTTTTACCTGAAAATCGTTTTGAGTTGCACTTTGTGATACCTGTTGAACAATAGTGTTGGGCTGAAGAAATGTCTGAGGAACTGTCCCCCCTCCACTTTGGCCAATGGACATGCTCGACATACTAACACTTTGACCCAGAGGCACATTTGGAACATTTCCACTCTCACCAAGTGAGAAGGTCTGAGGATTAGCCAATGCACCGGTACTCTGTACCACAAAATATAAGCAAAACACAGAACAATGCATTTTCAGTACAATGATCTAAAATGTTAATTCATAAAGCCAGTGTTAGAATTCACTGAAAAAAGGAAGCAAAGACGTACAGATGCCATAGGTGGGAGAGTGGTCTGGGAGTGGGAGTATGATTCCCCTTGCTGAGAGTAGGCCTGGCTCTGTCCACTTGCATAGGATTCACAGCTGGCAGAGCCAACGCTCTCACCTTCTGAGTGAAAGACAATTTAAAAACGAGACACAATATTTAAAAAAATAGCAAAAAACTCAAACTTCAAATCCATATCTTAACATTCTCTTTTTTTATCCAAACTTCCAACATGTGTGTTGCTTCATAAGTACATGTTTCTACTCCCAGCATGCGGTACATACCATGAAGATGCATACATTACCTGGCAGACTCAGAGTTGTCCCACTGAAAATATGTTGTTGTCTGACATGCTGCTCCACTTCAGGCAGCTCCTCAGACTCCTGCACAACTCCTCCAGCTCCTCTTTCTCCAATTCCTGCCTGTCTGGCTGCCCCTTGTATCAGCGAAGAGGGGCATGAAGGACTAGAAAAGGCGTAGGAGGGGAGAGATGGGTCTTTTCGTTCTTCAAAGCCTTGCTGAAGGAGCTGCTGCTGTCGACGCTCTCTTGACTTTTTGATAAGATTCACACGGTCCCTGATGGATTTTCCCACCACCTTGGCATCACTCTCATGGAAGAAGCCCGATTTCACCTGTGATAAAGGATAGGTTGAAGATTTATGGGTCAATGTTATTTATTTTGAACATCATCTACCTACATCATCTAAAAACATCTAACCACCAGACATAAATCATTCCCGTGTCTCACCATCTCTAGAGCCACCTCCTCAGCGCTATCATTCTCCAGGTCATAGCTAAATTCAATGGCTTCATTGTCCTTGTGCTTCCCTTTCAGTTTCTTGGGGTCTTCAACCCAAATCCGAAGAGCCAGACATTCCTGGATGCCGGTGTCCTCCTCTGCCAGCTCCACTCGGACTCCAGTGTCCTCCCCAAAAAATGCATGGTTCAGGAGGTCTCGGATTGACAGTCTTTCAAAAAAAGTAAACAGAGACAAGAAAGTTATTGATCCCTCGGTTAATACATCTGCATAAAAAGATTATGTTCTGAAATAAAACCTGTTTACCTCTGGCTTTTGTTCTGACGAATACAGCCTTCAATGATCTCTTTGATCTCTGGGTCATTAACTTTATCAAAGCTGGCCGGCTTTATACCCTGTAAAAAAATAAACTTGTTGTATGGATTCTTAATAATACACATATATAATGTATTTCATCTTATATCTCCGTTGTAGAGCCAAATTGTAGAGACTATTTATTTATCAAAGAAATAACAATGTTAAAAAATCGATCTTATGTGTCATCAGCACAAATGTGACGGAGTGAGTGTGATTCAATCAAAAACACTCACACTTGTGACTTTGCGATAAATCTGAGCAGCATTTTGGCACTCAGAGTAGGGGTATTCTGAAGTAGCCATCTCCAGCATACACATCCCGAAGGCATACACATCCACCGATTCGTCATAGTGCTCTTCATACATCTCTGGAGCCATGAACTCTGGGGTTCCTGTTCAGACAAGACAGTGGTGAACTCTTTGCCCGCAAGAGCATTAGGAAAAAGGTCTGTAAAAACGTCTTGCACAAGATCCATAATCATTGTTAAGGCTTCTCTAAGTTTTCTGTGCATCCAGCATTTTCAATCCGACATTTAATGACATTGCGTACTGTCTTGCTATGGGACACTAGTTATTTGAGTTCTACAAAAAAATCTCCCAGTCCCTCCCTTCCTCTGTTTTTTTGAAAGAGTGACTTAGCTCATCTCACCATACTGCGTGTTTACAAACCATATTAAGTGTGAAACTATTAAGCAGATTTGCCCAAGGCTCAACAGAAGAACTGAATCCTGTTCAAACTTTGACTGCAGTCTTTCTGGTAACTTTTTTCTCCTTCTGGAGAATAAATTCTTTGGGTTAAACTATTCTGTTCAAATATAACCTTAAACATTAGTTTTAACACACAAGACTTAAAATGACATAAAGAGGCTAATACTAAAAAATATACTAATACTGGAAAAATATCACGTTTGATTTTGAGAGAGAGAGAGAGAGGGAGAGAGAAAGTTCTCTGTCCAAAGTCTACCTTTACAACTTATATTTATGAAATTGTATGAGCCCATAAACAATGGTGTTTGGGGAGAGAACAGAGCTGGACTCTAAAAAACGTTTGGAAAATTAAAACCCTCACAAAGAGTAGTTAACCAACAAAAATCACTTTAAAGGCAAAGATTCTAACACTCCATGGGATTATGTGTCAATACCTAAATAAAGGTTTAGTAAAGCTCACAACAGAACATTTCAGCTTAAATGACAAATGCAATGTATGGAGAAAAAACTGAAATCAGGAGACATTCGCTCATGACCAATGGCACTTAGGTCTTATAGTTAGAAGCAGTTAAAGAAGATCAAATGTAGTATTTTGGAGTAGCCAGATGAAGACTTAAGAGCTGAATCCAGTTGAAATGTCACATGATACACATAGTTTTAGATGTCTGACACTGTGCAGCCTACCTATGACACTCTTGGCAAAGGAGGTCCTCATAAGTGTGGCCAGTCCCAGGTCGCCTATCTTGACTGATCCTGTGGGGCCTGTTATGAAGATGTTGTCACACTTGAGATCCCGGTGGACGATTGGTGGAGTCCTTGTGTGCAGGAAGTGAAGGCCTTTCAGAATTTGTCTACACCAGCTCCTTAGGACCTTGGGTTTCATCACCTTAAAGCGCTTCAGATAACTGTGCAAAGAGAGCAATCAAACTCAAAAGAATACTGTAATCAAAAGGAAAAAAACAAAATAAATATCTTATTTCAATGTACCATCTTGACGGATCATGGCTTTTCATTTTTGCTGCATGTCTGTCTCATAAGGTAAGTAATAATTGTTAGAACTCAGTTTTAATAATCAGGTTAATTATCTGAGGTGTACACTTGAAACTTTAAAAGAAAATCTAGCCCCAGAACCACAGAAGGCATTATTACTGATATTGGCAAACTATAGAATTAGGTTAACAGCCTCAGTGTTAATTAGAGATCATAAAGCTCAAACTAAACTGATTTAGATAACATTATCCTTGGAAACTAATTTATATTTTCAATAAAATGTATTTGTATTCATTCGCTACAGAATGTAACTATTTGGGGGCACAGAACCAAATGCTATGTCGATGTCAAAACATTAAGAAATCCTTATGTAAATGATTAGATTAGTTTTAAATCAGAAATATGTAAAAAAAAAAATGTTTTTTCTTTTACTAAAAAGCAGAATAAGGATTTTATACAAACGTTTTGAGAGTTCCAGATGTCATAAGTTCAGTGACCAGCACGATGCACTTCTTTCCACGGAGCACAGACTCCCAGGAATCATAGAAGCGAACAATGTTGGGATGCTGAAGGCCTTTCAGCATCTCTGCCTCCTCCTTGAAGCGTTGCTGCTCAGCTTTGGTCAGCTTACGATCCTACGGTGAAAGGTACACGGAATGTTATATAGCTGCAAAATCAGCATTTAAAACTTCCCTCCTCAGGACTGCTTCCATAATATTCTATTAAAGGATTGAAAACATCAGGCTAAATTTGACGACTCATGATTGTGCAATAACCACTACCGCCAGTAGATGGCAGTAGCAATATATAGTTGCAGCAATGCTCTGACAACACCCAAGCTGAGGCTTTACAAAACACAGGTCTGCTGCAGCTGCCACACAGCCACAGTGTGGTGCACAGGATGAATGCTGCAGAAATCTAATCACTGGTACACGCAGCATTCTACAGAACAGATATGACCACTGATCAATTCCCCTTTGTGATAAACCCTTGTCAATAGCTTATCCACAAGACTGCTCTGGAGTCAAAATGTACTCATCTGTAGTGAAAATTATTTTATCTTAAATACATAGTAAATTTCTTTTTATATGAAGAAGTTATTCTTTTTTATGATACATGTGATGCATGTGTCTTTGTTGTGTACTAAGCCAGAAGAAAACAGCATTTTAAGGTAAACGTGTTTTGATCTGATAGCAAACATGACAAAGTCAATCAAAACATTTGCTGTGAATGACAGTCTGTCTCCGCTGAGTCAGCATTTATTTTTAGACTTGTCACAAGCAACTGTTGTTATTCATGATGGTGTAAGAGTGCGAATATGAATTAAACATAATCTTTTGTCAGATGTTGACTGTGTTGGACTCTGTGGCGTGTATTTTAAAGGCATCAACAAAGTTTTAAAGGAACACAAACTGAAAAAGTTTGTCTTGGGAAAACCAGCCGAAGGAGTAAAGACAACCCAGTAAAATATATTTGAAAAAATAGCCAGTCGGAGTTAATATCTGAGGGCGTCTGATGGCCGGCACGGTCCTGTCACAAGCAGACCTCCCTATAAATAGTCGTCATAACACTGGCTTTCCACTGATCGATTCTATTGACTCTGAGCTTTTTGCTTTACCCATCAGAGTGGCAGTGCCCTGCAGGTATTTTTGATTCAAATAAACTGATTTTCCTGCATGTAATGCAATTTGCTTTTACTGTGACCATCTACATGAATGTTTGTCACTGCTGCTTCTCAACCTGGGCCTGTGTCTTCTTTTCTTTTGCAATTTGTGGCCTGGTTTTATGTCCTTTTCTGGAAATACTCGTGGGGTAGTCAATCCCAGCAGCCCTCCCCTTTCAAGGGGGAAGTGAAGCAGCATCAACAAAAAAACTGATCCTTATAGCACAATTGTGGCTAAGAAAGAGAGACCCCGTGAAGGCCTTCATTACTTTACATACAGACTACTTTACACACAAGTGTTTGTACATGTACATGGTTAGGTCTCAGTTCTGCCTTTTTCTACCTCTCCCCAAATTTGTGGGTCTTCTCTTCAACTCAGTTTATAAACTCACTGTAATTTATATCTCTTGCTATTTTTAAACACCAGTGCAAACAAAACGGCTGCACAGTGTGTCCAACTTTGCTTCTGTTTAACGGTTCATGCCTTTTGTCTCGCTCCTCTTGAAACATCACTCTGCTTCACTGTCTGGCACAGTGAGGGGACAGAGCCTGAATGTGTGCCTCCTCAGCATCTATTGTGTCTCGCTGAGTTACAAATCAGGCAGACTTGGGGTCAGCAAAGGTCACAAAGAGTTCATTTAGAAAGACTGAGTGTAGACAGGTTCACACAAACTCAGTCTGCACTCCAAACCAGCTCACAACACACACTTACAGTGGGTTCATTAAAGATTTAAAGCCTTTCAGGGTTTTCTCTCTTTCTACATTAACATTACCTCAAATGTCATCAGAATTTGATACAAGCCCTAAAATTAGATAGAGAGGTCTCAGGAGGTTAGGAAATAATTCAGCATATTGCATTTGACCATTTATTTATTAGGTGGAAAGACTCCATATTACTTATATGTGACTGGCTTCACAGTTACCTGTAGATTAAATTAAAATTTGGGTGTTTTAGGTGTTAGTGGGACCCCTGAGATATTTTACAAACGGTGGTTGATTAAAGATCCAGAAAAGCCAAGATCACAGAGAAAATGCAGAGGACTGTGGAAATGTGTTTGTGGACAAACATTATCAAAACAGAACATTTGGTTTAAAATGAACATTACAAAGTAAAGAGGAAGAAGGCACTGTATCCAGCATAATAGTCTTATTCTATTTGTGTAATATGGTGATGATGATAGTATCATTATTTGGGCCCGTTTTTGCTGGAAACAGAAGGCAAAAGTTAACTTACTATCCAATATTTAGTAATGGATTCATTCAAACAATAAATTATTGAGTGCAATCATTTTGTTTCCTTTGTTGTTCTTTATCCAGTAACAGGATTTCTAGGAGAACACACCATTAAGGGTTCAAAAACTTTCAGCCACTACACACACTCTGCAATCAGAGGTACAATATGACAAAAATATCTCCAGATACTCACTCACAAATATGATAACCCCTACTTGATGAAATAACAAAATGACAGTAATTATCTAACATTGTTTGCTCTGTGAGTTAAACTTGTTCTGGTACAACAGCAATTTACAAAAACAAAGTAGGCTCTATCTGAAAAAAGTGACATATCTGCTCTGAGTCATCAGATAGTTGACAAATTACAACAAATAGGTAGTAATCAAAAGAAAGTGCTGGATCCACACATGGCTGGCCTACAGCGCTGATTTCATACACACATTGTTTTCCATTATTCCGAAAGCATCTGTATCAAATTTGAATTAGTCGTAATGTTTTACAGATAATATTTAGAAGTAGCAAAATATTACTGAAATTATTTTTAGTAGGTTGGATAATTTGTCTGACATTTTGGAAGAGCAAATGGTTAACTATGACATAGTAACATTTTATATGTGTTACTTGCGCCTATATATATATACAT
>JBBDHI010000014.1:13205402-13216060 GCA_037177115.1 Craterocephalus stercusmuscarum
AGATAGATAGATAGATAGATAGATAGATAGATAGATAGATAGATAGATAGATAGATAGATAGATAGATAGATAGTTATGCTTATATACTGCAATAATAAAATAAAGAAGCCTTAAACAACAAATCTTAGATATTGATGCAGGTCTCACTGCAGCAGCAGATAGTCTGAGGATCTTATCCTTATACATTTGCAATCCCTCTAAAAACCTTAAAACTTAAGAGTTCAAAACTTTTTTACTTAGGTTCCCTCCTGTTGCTATTCTGTGCAATGTGGGACCATTTCCTGACTCTATATTTGGACCCCCTCCTCTGTCTTGAATGCCTGCACAACTCTTTTAACTCTCCCAGGTTACACATATCTAAAGGGTTTTGATGAAAACAGATTCTGCAAATCCACCAGAAAACTCAGCTTTGATTATATTCCTCCGTCACTGTGACTGCCTGGCAGGAATCTTGTCTGTCTGTCTCTTTCCGATGCCTGAATGAGATCTTGAGTAGAGCCCCATCACCGTTGTTTCAAAAAGATCATTTGGGGTATGCTCATGTAAAGACAAAAGTATAGTCAATCTGTAACTTTTTAGAAGTGAGTATGATGAGTTTTCACGGTCTGAAGAACTGATTTGTTGCTTTGACCCCAGTGATGTAGCTTGGAGGCTGCAGACTGGAAACACAGAGCAATTCCATCTTTCAGCCAGAACAAATCTGGCCTCGGGGGTTGGGTAATCAGCAACATACCTGATGTGACCCAGTGCAAAGCCACCATGGACGGGGAAGATATGAAAGCATATTCTTGCAATGACCCAGCTTCTATCTCTCCTTTTATCTCACCATCTTTGTGCATAGATCCAGTTAACCCAGTCTTTGAGCAAATATGGAAGCAAAGAGGTTGCTTTCATGCCTGACCTGAATCTTCTTTGTTGCTGCAATTAGGTCCCATAAATATCTTTTTTTTCCTGCTTCTGATTTACAGTTATTATTATTAACACTGTAACAGAGCTGCTTTTACTCTGTTTGCTCCATATCAGAAAAAATTAGGCAGGAAAAGTAGACGGTCGTGCCTGATGACATGCATGTGTTTAAATTGATGAACAGATATACATTATAACCCTGGACATTCATTTCCTGTAACAACACACAAGCATGACTTTTTTAATATTTTTTCACATGCTCTCAGAAACATCCGATCAGCAGCTCTTTCATCAGCCCATCGAGTGTGCATGTCTGCAGGCCCCTTCCGCTCACCACTGGACTTTTTGCATAATCTACAAAAAAAAAAAAAAAAAAACAGGGAGAGAAACCCACCTGATGATAGACTAACTGCTCAGCATATGGCTTCATATTTCACATTTGCGATGATCTCATGCTGTAATATCTCCGAGTTATTTTCACAAGGGTGTACGCTGTGAACACACCTCAGCGCTTACAATCCAGATTCACATCTGCCAGCATGGTGTTCTTCTAGCATGTGGCAAACATTTGCCCTGCACTTTTGTCTGAGGAGGAACAAAAAAGAGTCTGTAAAACATACTGAAGTCTGTCCGGGCAGTAGGTGAAATCGAAGAAGCAGTGTGAAGTGATAGAAAGTGACGACAAGTCGTGACAATCAAATAGCCCGAGCACTGGAGCAAGTCCTTCCTTCTTAGTGTGCCACCAGCTCATTTTCCACTGAAATACAACCCAGAAAATAAACCCTAATCCCTGCTCTGCTCCACTAAACAACTCACTGCAAATACTAAATATAGCTCTTTTTTATTCACACTCCTTTAATGCCTACAAATATTTAATGAAGACCCATGTTTTTTTAATTAAACTAGATTGGATTTGGTTGGAAAATGTTTCTAAGCAAACAACAAAAGACATACACTGCCTGGCCCCCAAAAAACCTATATTTTGTTGGATGCCTTTAGCTTTGATTCCAGGAGTCTTCACTGTGGCATTGCTTTGATAAAATTCTTCAGTGTCACAAGATTTATTTCCATCCAGTGTCACGCAAATTTTTCTTGTATTGATGATGAAAGAGTCCCACCACTGCACAAAGCCTTTCCAGCACATCCCTAGGATTCTCAGTGGGGTTCAGGTCTGGACTCTGTGGTGGCCAATCCATGTGTGAAAAAGATGCATCGTACTCCCTGAACCACTCTCACAAATTTTCATCCTGGAATATGGCCGTGCCATCAGGTAGGGAAACATCCACAGATAGAATAACCGGTCATTCAGTGTATTCAGGACTTCAGCTGTAGTACACACACTTGGCATGATGTCTGCTTCTCTTCATCCTCCTCCCTTCTTACCCTAATGCACCCATGAGTCTGGAACATCTGGACTCATCAGATCACATGACCTTTTATCCATTGCTGCAGAGTCAGATCTTTATGCTCCCTAGCAAAGTGAAGCCTTTTCTCCAGTGAGCCTCATTGATTGATGGTTTTCTCATTGCTACACAGCTGTTCAGTTCCAACTCTTGAGTTCCCTTTGTACTGTGCATGTGGAAATGCTATTAAGCATAGTCCTGAGTTCTACTGTTGTTTTTCTTTCATTTCACCAACTGTTTAAGTGATCACTGTTCAGGATTTTTTTTCTGACCACATTTTTTCCTCGAAGACAAGCTTCCCCACAATCCTCCCAGTTTTTAATAATGCATTGGACAGTTCTTAACTCAATTACTGTCTGCAATCTCCTGTGATGTTTTCTCTGCTTGATGCATCATTTCCATGACCATTAGATGTGCAAGAAGCTACTGATTGTATTGGTTGGGAGTTGGAGAACTTGTTGCCAGCTGAAAGATAATGGCCCATACAGTAATAATCCATCAGGAGGCTCAGACCTGTTTGCTTAGTGAAATCCAGGTGGCCACTTTTTTTTTTTTTTTTGACCAGGCAATGTAATTTGCATTTGTAAAATTACCATGACAATTGTTTGCATGATGGTTAACACATGACCCTACTAGGGGGGCTAGATTGTTTATGCTAGTCTCTACACACCATATGGCCTGTTGTGCTCTGGACATCCTCTAAAAAGCTCTATCAGATCGGAAAAAAATTGTTTATTTGTAAAAAGGGCCTTACCTCAATTCCCAAGACATCAGTGTAAGAGCTTTACTCACTATCGTTAAAATCTGTAGGTTTTACTGCATTTTATCTTTTTAAATTGTTTATTGTTTAGCTTTACCGTTTTCTTTTAATAAGGTATACGTTCTTAATCTGCTAATGTTATATTTTCCTATTAATGTTAATTGTGCTCCTTTTATTTTTGATCCAGTCTCAGGTGCAGGGGTGTCCAGGCTTAGTCCTCAGGGGGGCCTCTGGGATTGTGGCCTTTGGGGGTCAGGACTGGATGCCCCCACTCTGGTGTCTCCTCACTGCAAAGTGCTGAGTGAGCCAGCACATTCCCACTTCCATTGTTCTTAAACGTGTGTGTGTGTGTGTGTGCATGTATCAATGTTTTATTTTTGTTTTTATTTTTTAAAACACTTTTCGCTGCATGAAAAGTGCTGTATAAATAAAGTATTGATTGCATGAAGTAGTATACATCAAAGAAATGACAAGACTCAGTGGTCGTCACCGTGCAAATACAGTTATAAAGTGAAAAAGAAATAAGGTAAAAAATCGGAGACCTTTTCAGAGTCTTTTCAGATTAAGAAAGGCTGCATTTCCACACCCTGCCCTATCTTTTCCCTCTTGGAGCTATAGTACGATCACGCTCTTTAAGAATCACTAACATGCACTGTCACACAACAGTTTATGTTGGCAGCATCAGACTTCGCTTATGTGAAGCACAAACCAAATTATCAGTCATGTGTGTCTAGACAAAGCTAATCGACCAGATTAGCACCTCAGTCTAGCTGACACTGAACCTGATCTAGTGTTAAGACTCGTTTTACCCATGCGAAGCCTTCATTAAACAAACAGAAATTGGTAGACAAGCACTCACGCAAGCTGCACATAGCTTGTGCACACAGGCACATCTCACAGGTGAGGAGGGCCTCCTTGTGAAGGTCACTAACCTGACACCTAACAAACACTCTATTTATGGTGACAGACACACTTAATGTTTCATTGACTGTAACAGGAGATGCTTGCAATCCTCTTAAACTCCCTCTTTTATGTAAGTTTGTTTGTCTGTCTGTGTTTGTAAACCGCACTCATCAGTTTTCTTATAATTTTTTCTTTTCAATAACTTCTTCTGCACTTTTAGAGCCTCATCTAAGATTTTCCTTCTTCAGGAAAAAAGTAGACTCCTTTTACTAGTTACCATCTTGTGACAGAATAGTGAGCAGCATTCTGCAGCACATCCTCCTTCATTACCTCCACCCATGTAACCTTTCACCCATCCTCCCCCTCTTCCTGCTCAATAATGAGAACCAGCATGATCTAATTTCAATCAACCTAAAACCAGGAAACTAAAATTACTGACTCACAGCAGCATTTACAAATATCTGAAGCTTACTGCAAAGCCGGACAGAGTGTGCTCTGTTGTTTCCATCATTGCTTTTGACTGATTGAGTAGAAATTAGTAGGTTATTAAAAGTGCTTTATGCAGTTCAGGAAAACAAGGATTAGGAGCACAAACAATCCTTTCTTTGGTAATTGTAGATTCATTAACTGTGGTTACTTTGAATTCCAACAAAGCACATCAAATTTGCTTGAGTCTCCTATGAAATATACCCTGTAACCATGTTAAATTAAAAGCTGTAATCCAAACCCACTTCAAAATCAACAATGGCCTGTCCTACCCTATCTAAAAAACACTGTAACCGTGGACACATTTTTTTTTAAAAAATGCACGCACACTTATTTTTTATTTGGCATAAGGTTTTTGTAAGGAAAATTAAAAGAAGAAAAGATAAGAAGAACTGTTTTTATTTGGATGTAAATGGCATTTATCAAAGGCGTGCTAATAAGTAAAGATATGACCAAACATGACTAAACCTTTGCTTCAGCCGTTTCGGCCACTCAGCTTTTAAACTAGAAATGATGATGATGAAAAAACATTACTTTCTTCCCAGGAATATCGCATGAATGCATGATCTTCAACTGTAGATATTCTGGGAATCATATCTTTTTGTTGCTTAGCTAAGAGAAATTTGGGCTTTTTTTGCATACTGTTGTACCTCCACTGGGGTTTTTCTGGCCAAACCAGTATCCAACCTCATATTTACACTGCCTGCCACATTGTGCCAGGGTTTGTGCCATTATAAATCACAATGAAAGAAATGAGCTGCAGCAAACCTTTTAGCACATTTCCCTCCTTTGCATAGGCTGCACGTTACAGTAATTATCACCCAGAGTTACTAAATAAAATTACCTTCAGTAACGTATCCTTGCATAGCACTTTGTGCATAATGGTTCCACTTCAAATATTACACTGGTCAGCCAACTATTTCAGTGTGGAAACCCACAATGAGGCTCAGGCACACAGAGACACTTACACACTCACGCATATACGATCAATCAGATGAGGAACTACACTGACATGTAAACATACCACAAGAGTCCCTCTTTTTTTCTCTCTCTCTCCTCACAGAGAGAACTATTCATCCCTTTTCCTTCTCTCCTCCTTCCTCAGTCCTTCAAGCCGCTTCACACTGCACTCATTCAACCCTGTCCACCTTTTTCCATCTCTGCAGATAAATAAACACCGTCACAGCAATCATCATTAAAACTATGACGTCAGGGCTATCATGCACGCAGGACTTTGCGTGATGTCTTAAATGGCACTCTGCAAATATTCATATGCACACAGGTACACTGAAGTGCGAGCTTTTGAGTTTGAACTGTGTTTTTTTCCACACAGGTACTCTGTTGATGCAAAACAAGCAAACGCATATTTTGATAGAAAGCACATCCTGTCTATCTGAGGTAAAATGATATTATGTATGTGTCCTCATCAGGTGAAACAGTTAAGAGCAGACTTCCAGCCTGGAGTTACCTCATCCTGATAGTGTTTACACTTCTTCTATTCACCAGACCCCTGCCATAGAGGGTTTGCGTTACTCCGCAGGCTTCCGCTTTGTTTGACTCTGTATTTACAAAGTGAAACTGATACACCTACATTGTCAGTGTATTGTTTTTTCCTCCAGCTGCAACTTTTCATATACCTCCTCCAGTTTGTTCACCGCTCTCTCACTGAGTCCAGCCTTTTGGAAACAGTGGCGATGTTTCAGGATTCACGGAGATCTCTCTAAACAAATTGCAGAAGCTCATCAGATGGCTATCTCAACTCCATTACTGCCGTTGTTTTCCTTCTGGGCTACTGCTTTGCTTTTGATCATAAAAAAAAAAAAAAATCCATAATGCATTAAGACATGCAAGCATAGATGGTGAGCAAGACCTGTTATAAACAGCCTTGGAGCAAAGCACACTCACTGGGCTCCGATTAACCCCCTTCTCTTCCCATTCACTGTGCAGACTGTGGTTTCCCGAAGCATCAGAAACCAACTATTATTGCTGGAATAGCAACTTCCCCTGGGTTTGTTGTGTATTTGTGGTAATTTGATCAAAGCTAATTTTAATTGGAAATGTGCACCATATTTGCCAAATATCAACGAGAAGGTGATCACATAGGCGGCCTCTACAGGGCTGGACCTGAAGATTAAGCAATAGTTTGGTTTGGATTCATACAGTTACAAAACTGTGTATGCATAACATAGATACAAAAATATATAACCAAGAAAGTGAAAACACATGCAGACCAGATCTGTGAAGCTCTACTCAGAGCTGTGGATTATGGGTTTAATTTGAGGCTACTCAAATCCAAATTTAAGAAATTACAGCTCTTTAATATGTAGAGCCTTTTTCTCAAAATGTTCTCGCTCTTTTCCTTGATATTTTTCGTGTGTGTGTGTTTGTTTTTGCAACCAAAGGCTGGCTTGTTTCATTTACAGAGCTCTTCTGACCTCACGCTGTGAGTTCACAGCAGCAGCTTCCAAAGGCAAATGATTCACTGAATCGTCCTCAAACTACTCAACCTCTAAACAGATGAGGAAAACACAAAGGAATAGCCCACATCTGTCTATGCCACAAACATTACACGTCACATCCAATTTCTTAAAAAAAGGGTTCTACAAATGAAAGCTGTGATTCCTTCTTTTTAGCCCTCCTTCCAATTAGTCACGAAAGAGCCTTAAATTAAAGCTAACAGTGTCCATTTCAAGCCTGTTTTTGTTGTAGAAGAAAATGTGTTTTTGTTAAACAGCTAAAACAGCTCAATTAGCATCCAGACATTTTCTGAGCTAACTGTAGTTTCATCATGAGGCTAAAGTTAGTCCCATAAGAACAGCCTCGCCCAAAGATGTGCAGAGATATGTTTTCCTTTCTAAATATTTTGCATGTATTTACGTAAATGATCGAATTGCAGAATGAACCCAAACCAAGCTATTACACAGACATGAAGCCTTTCTTGTGGAGTCACACTATGTAAAAATCTTGTTTTCTTAGAAATTCTACTTGAGAAGGACCTCGAGTAAAGGTTTGGTTTGTGACGCTTTTGGTAAACGGCTACAATTTTGTCAACATGGAGATCGCTTCAGACTGAGATGAGACATCATACATGTCTGGAACAAGCAGAAAATCAAAAATACCAGCTTGAGGTGATCCCAGAGGAAAGAAATTCAAGGTTCACAAACATTACCATTTGTCATCTGGCAATGGATAAACCAAATATTGTGGTTGGACATTAAATCACTGCTAGAAGTTTTCTTGAACATGAGTAAACAGACCTGTGGTCCAACAGGAAAGTTTGAGATACGCCATTAGTAGCATTCAATCTCTGGCAACTGCTGTCATTGAAGTGTCTCATATTTACTGAGATAAATTCATCTAAACTAAAGTTGTGGCTCAAACTCTAATTCTGGGTCCCACTTTGGTGCTGTGAAGGTAAAAACAGTGCCTTTAAACCAACTAAAACAAAGGCCCCTGGGATACTTTCATCCACCTTGTAGCACCAGTTTAGTGAAAAAACAGTAATATTAGAATAAAATACATGGTCCTCAGCTCCACATTCACAAACACAAACATCGCAGACTGTGCCCTCCAATGGGGGGGGGGGGGAGTGGAAGAAACTTGGAAGGCATATTCACCTTGACACAGTCAGCTTTATTCCAGAACCCCTGAGGTGCACAAAGTGTTATTCACCACATCTGCATCTCCATCTGCATTCTCACTTCTCGCACTCAACACTACTTTAAACAAACTTCACTCTGCACGGAAACATGTGCCACACAGCTCTGCTTACACACTCTGTGTACACACGGGCCACACCGCCTCCCACAACCATCACGTTGTGCTTACAGTCTGTTTTTTCTGGATGATCACACAGTTCTGCAGCGTCCTCGTCGTACCACTCTGATGTGACTTGTGTTCTGATTTCTACCCTTGTCTTGATTTAACGTTTTCCTCAAATTCTGTTTTGCTCAATCCCTCAAATTTCGTCTTCATGTGTCAACTGTTTTTCCTCTATACAGGGTTAAGACTCCTGCCGTTCCACTCCCTTCAATTCATTTTTCTATGCTTGAGTCACTATCCAGTTGATTCCACCCAGTTTTTCCTGTTTGCAAACCTTTTGTTAGACACAAAAGGTAACCAAGAGGAAGTACCAGGGGGGATGGATGCAGTTTTAATGCGGAAGAGCAGGGTAAACTGGGGAAAAAATATCGCTGATATGCTGCTTTTAAAGTCTGTTTTTGATGCTGCTCCCCTGATTGGCACTTAAACTGGAACATCCTTGAAATGCACTCACCAAAGGACTAAATCAAACTATTTCAAAAGCTATTTTTAGCTAAGTTAAGATAGCAAAAAACACTGCTGCCTCATTTGTTTAGCCATCCTGCCTTTTGTTGATTTTTGTAGGATTTTCCTTGCCCTCTCTTTCGAGTCTCTTGTCCACCTGGTTCTTGTCTGTTGTCCCGTCTTTTTGGTCGATATACTTGCTTGGTTGTTTTTGCTTCCCTTATCTAAGCCTTTTGTGTGTTTGCTGTGCGCACAGATAATCCATCATTGCCGTTCGGCAGCAAGAGGGCTACAGAATAAGCAGAAAAAACAGACCAGCAAAGTGAGCGACTACAGAAGAGAAGAACCAGATGAGGGGGATGAGGAAGATCAGTTTTGAAGTTTTGACATCCACCCAGCAGAAAGTGCATATGCACCATCTGCAGAAGGGGCCTGTTCTCAGGACCCATGCACACTCACTGTAAATATTGATACTGCAAACAAAGAATGTCAAATTTCTTGTTTGTCTCATTCCCAACAGGCAAAGTCATTTTGGTCTGATAACACATTTAATTTTTGTTAAGCTTGCTTTCACAGCCACATGTACAATGGAATACTGAAGTTTGGACGCCCCTGGTCCAAGTTTTTGATTCAAAAACCAGAAAAGTCGAAGATAAAATCGCTTCCCAACACCTGAACTAAGATTTTTGGTACTTTGCAGGTCGCTTTGAGGTCTAACAGAGCAAGAAAACTTTCTGAAGGAACTGCTTGTAGGATTGCAATGAAGGCTAATCCTGTGAGATATTTGACTGTAAAAGGCATTGAGGGGGATTCATCAGACTGCAATGGTGCTGCATCATTTTACTCTGCAGCCACTGCTGCAAAAATGTGACCTTTATGGAAACGTTATCAGAAGAAAAGCAATCCTGCATCCTCCCCACAATCAGTGTCAAGAGTTTACTAATGAACATCCAACCGAGCCTGATGCATTTACATAGCACAACCTTTGGAGTGATGGTGTTAAGATAGATTTTTGGCTCCATGTTTGAAAAGAAAGTAATGAAGTATTTCATGAAAGTAGCATATTTTCAGTCGTGCAGGAGACGGGACAGACCATGCTTGGGCTTGTGCTTGGGTGTTGATGATTTAATTTAAAGCAAATATCACACAGTCTGTGTAGAAAAATTGAGGATGACAATGTTGTAGCTTCTAGAATAATATATTGACCCATATGGGAAAAAATGAGGGGGGAAAAAAAACAAAGCAATGAAAGACCTCATTTACAAGCAGAAATGGAGATTTGGACATGCAGGGTGATTAAACCTTTTTGGAGACTATCCTTTTTTTTTGGATCTGGTCTTCTTTCACCATCTCAGTAAATCAAAATTCAGCCATGATACTTAAACTTTTACATACTGATGCGTTAGTAATTCATATATCTTTTACATAAATTCTCCACTAAAACAACATACAGTCTGCTGAGAGCAGTTGTTGGAAAGTTTGGCAGCTGTAAATTTTGAATAGATACGTGGCACATCTCATTAATGATTGCTGTATGAAACAAATCTGCTGGAACAGGTTTTTTAAAAGGATATTTATATCAGTGGAAAAGTTTGGTAGCTTAAATGGAGAGCGGCTCAGACAGCTGAAGGCTCAGAAGGGAAATATTCTCAAATCTGCTCTAATTGTCTGGATCAAAATCTGATGGCTCAGAAGTGACATTCCACTGGCACTTATGTGGCCTCTTATTTCTGTCTGAGTTGATCACAGCTAATCTATCCAAATTGGGTCCTGGTAATTCCTGCTGCTTTCTAATAAAACTTAACAGAAGTAAGAAAACAAGACAATCATAAAACAAAAAAAAAAAGAACAAATTTTTAAGCATGAGCAGAAACAAATGTTCCACTACCTATGATAGTGTATTAGGGAATATAAGAAAGGAATTACAACGCAC
>JBBDHI010000014.1:13237652-13250128 GCA_037177115.1 Craterocephalus stercusmuscarum
TACCTTTTCCAATTCTGTTTATTGCTCTGTTGATTCTGTTTATTTGCCATGCCAATAACAGGAGGTTTGGTTTATTTTGTTAAAAAATATTTTGCTGTTTTCTTTTAACTTTTCTTTATTCTTAAACCCCCCCCCCCCTTTTTTTATTATAATAAATATAACTCAGTGATACTTACAACCAGGTCTTCAGTTTGTGTGTATTTAGACTGAGCTGCAGTCATTAAAAATGTGTACATTGACAAAAAAAATCACACATTTTCAATACCTTTTAGAAAGTAAATCATTAAATTGAAAAGGGGCAACTGTTCCATTGTACTGTCTCTACGCCGACACTTTTTACACTGTAAAATGCTGTCTTGTGCAATAAAAATAAAGATTCGTTAAGTTTGCAAATCCTCTAAAAAAGAGCTGCATTCATGTGCCGCTATCCACTCTCTAATGCGTCACACAACAAAGGAGAAGCGTCTAATTTCAGCACTGATTTTGTGGTTTTTGACTGTTTGTTTGTTCGTTCCATTTATATCCTCCACCCCTCTCTTCCCACAGACTTATAGGTGACTCCGTGGGAGAGTTTATGGATTCATTCCAACTCATGTTTTCCCAGAATTACCAACATCTCTCTATTGTCTCCCTGGCTGTATGTGCCAGAACACATCATCTGAGATGTGTTTATGTAAAAGGTGTGTGTATGTGCATGATGACAAAGCTACAGAAAAGCAGACATCCGATAAACATCCGGTGTTCTTCTACAGTGCTCAGTATTCATGCGAGGAGGTCATGTTACCCAGCGTGCAACGTTTACATTGGTCTCGTGGGGCCAAGTGAGCGATGTATGCCGTCAGTGCTGAGCAGTGAAAGCAAACATGGATTTGGGACACCGACAGAAATAGACACACTAAGTTTAAAACGAACTAAATCACATCTGCACAAGTTTGCTTTAATCACCTATGAAGGTGAAAAACAGAAGAGGCGAGGAGCATTATGCAATGTTTTGCATGACATTAGCAGTGGCTTATTCGCAACCTGCAACAAACACGGATCAGCTGTCAGACTTTGAAAGCAGCGCAGAGGAGCCACAGTGTGTTCAGCTGGTGGCATTGCACTAGTCAGAGAGAAAACACAAGAGACCACTTACTGTCATGTCAGAGTTAAATTGAACTATAACCTGTTCAGGCTGCTGCCCTCAGAAAGGAGATGCACAAATATCAGAAGCTACAGAAACAGACTAAAAAAACAACCTTACACTGACCGTTTCCCTCTATAGGATGCAGTTTATGCAATAGTTTGGTTTAAGAGCAAATCTAGTATCTGCTGTGTAGTTTTATTCTTCATCCCCTATTGAAGTAATTTTTAATACAATTGCATTTAGTTTTGTCAAATTGTGGCACTTCTTTGTGCCTTTTATTATAAGCGTTTAACTTTTGTGTTTATAATGTACCTTCAGTTGTGGCATTTTCATTGTACAGCTTCATGCACAATGACAATAAAGCCTCATCTATCTAAACTCTGCAGGTTTACAGGAACCATTGATTTTTTTCCCCCCCAAACCACCACCAATTTTCAGTATTTAAACAAATCTTCACCTAATTTTTGATCTGAATGAGGAATGTAATTGTAGAAAGGGCAGTTCTGTACAAGTTTCCAATTAGGTTGACAAATATAAATCTATTCAGATGTAATTAGATTAGTTCAGGGAACCATTGCTGTCCATTTAAAATTTATAGACGAGCAGAACCAACACATTACAGTGGAAGTAGAACAAGCTATTTATTCATTTCCTTGGAAGAGACATGGCTATAAGGGCCCATTTCAAGCCAACCAACATGGACACATAACATGCGTCCATGTTGGCTGGCTCAGCTCAACTCAGTTGGTGTTCGAAACATCTGTACAAGTCCCACTTTGGCCAGTGAACCCACACAGAAGTGCAATCTAGTCGAGATAAAAAAACATCTATTAGGCAGCTCTGAACACAGCGCAAGACCTAAAAGTCCAGGTTATTGGTCTGATATTAAAAAAAAGAAAAAAATTCGATTGATAAATGAAAAAACACCATTACTCAATATTTATCTGAAAATTGGTAAGACTCATCGCACAGGGACACAGCCTGATTAAAAAAAAAAAAAAAAGAAATAAAAATACACAGACTGCTACTTCTGCTTTTTGCCCCAAATCAGACAGTGGCAAAATCCTGTAGTTCAGCTATAGCACTGCACGATGGGTGCGAAGCCGAGCTCCACCAGAATTCAGTCTTTAAAGATCCAGTGGTGACAGTCATTGTGGATCAGTTCATGCCTGGATGGTGCTTTTGGCAGTGAAGGCCATGTAGTAGACCAGGATACCAATCAGGGCAGCCACCACCTCCGTTGACACCCATGGGCCACTCCATGCTCCCTGTAGTAGAATTTACAAGATAGGAAAATAAATAAATACAATAATAAGTAGCTCACAGGTAAACAAACAGCAGCATACTTTTTGTAATTTGGTTCAAGGATCACTCTGGAGCTGAAAAAGACATTGGTGACCCCTCATATCCAGCAGCTTTGAGGCAAATTATTTCTGCAGCTACACAATGAAAACACATTTGTCAGGAGATGACAAGCAGAGGCTCAGGAAAGTTTTGCCAGCAAGTGGATTATACTAGCATGCAATAACAGTCCATTTTAGATGTTTGTGGCATAACAGAGGAATCCAAGCATGGTTCTTCATTAGACATTATGGATTCTTCAAATGAAAAAAAAATTGCCTTTCCACTTCCTATAAAAGGTAATGGATACTGAGATTATGTGCTGAAAATGTCTGCCATGCTGTAATGATGCAAAACTAACAACTACTGATGCTGTAATAGATGTTTGTAGGATACTCACTCTATGGTCAATGTTGACAGAAAAGAGAGGCTGAATGGTATTTACATCCTCATTGTTTCTCTGGGCCTGAAACATAAGAGAAGTAGTATTGTACAGATTAAAATAATTTCATATGTTTAAACGGATTAAGTCAATATCACCACTAACCTTGCGCAGGGCACTGTAAGATTCCTCATCAAAGAATTTGACCTGATATGTACCAGAGCTGGCCTGTTTGTGAGGAAGACTCCATGAGACCTAAAAAAGAAAAGTTTGTGTTTATTAAAGACCGATCTTCCCCCTTAAGGAATGTGGACTTTATGGCTAAATGCTCAAAATTCATACATTTCAACAAAGTGCTGTCTGAGTTTAAAAGACACCTCTTCAAGAAAGGTGAAAAGCTAGTCATAACGTATGGGTTCCACAATCAGACATTTTCCTTTTCCTGTGGAAAGTAAGCTAAAATTAGTTTAAATCTTGATTACTTTTACTAATGTAAAAAGGCACCTATCTGATGAGCTCTAGATTTAAAAATCTATTTTATATTCAATGTTTAATCACTCTGACACCCACAGTCCCTTTCTCACGTGTGTTGCTCTGCCACAAAGTTATCCAAATCATTGTTTTTGCATCACACAGCACCATTAGTAACTCTTACTTATTATCATCCAAGAAAAAAATCTTGTTGGGCAAAAAAGACTTAATTGGCAACTTCCCTTGCTCTGCTATAAAGACCTAGTGAGTTGGTGGGCTAATCTAGTGAGAACCTGCAGCAATGGGATAACTGGCATAGTTACTCCTTACAGTCTTAACTTGCAGGATCCAGCACTGACCTACGAATCTACCTGGACAAATCAGATGCAGTAAGAGAAAGTGCATGAATAGTGTGGCCTCATGTCGACTCGTACCTGGTATTTGCCAACATCCTGGCCTCGAGTCACAGGGAACTGTCTTCCATTGACATCAGCATACAGAGTCACACTCTGAAGAGGGCAGAAATCAATAAGCCTGTCACTCAGTCCAGCATCGATAAGTGATCAGTGATCATGCTTTGTGTCATGTGACATGTTGCGGTTACCTGAGCTCCGTTGGCACAGGTCAGGCTCAGTTCAACGATGAAGACGGACTCTGAGGAGATGACGGCGTCAGAAGTGGTGTAGGCCGACGGAGTGATGACCGGGTCTGTGCAACTCTCTCCTGACGACACAAAACACAGACCTGAGATTAACTAAAGTCTTGGACAAGTATGCATCATCCGAACATTATCAACACATACTATACAATTAAGATTAGAAGATAATTGCGGGCGATCTCGTTTATCCTATTTAGCCAAGGCAGGTTAGCATTACAAGCTAATTAAATCGGTAAAATCTCCGTCTCCGGTTCTCCACAGACCTACCGGAGCACACGACTACCAGCAGTGTGAGGAATGCGGCTATCCGGATCATTGTTGTGTCTGAAGGGGTACGTATTGTCCCTGAGGTTCACCTGAAACACTGTTCTGCTACTTTCACACTGACTGAATGGAGGAAGTCCACCTCAGCGCAACGCTGTGCCACGTCTGCGCCTGCGCCGTAGTGACGTGGTCGTAGCGCCGCAAAGTACTCTGGGAAAGTACTTTGTAGACACGTCATCTGAAGGGAGACAGAATAGTTTTGGCGGATTTTGCATGGATGTATTTATAAAGGGATTTCTTGTGTATTTATTAGACTATTTGATTTCTGTCTTTCTGACTAGTACATGAAGCTAGAGAGATAATGTTAAGAGGAAAGTACAGTTGTAACCTTTATACCCAATTAAAAAACAGCTATAGATTATAATATTTGACTTTTGTGCTTTAGTCTCAAGCATAGTCAATGCTACAGTTATACTATTGTTATTAATGCAATCAAACGATGTCATTGATGGTGATGGGAAAAACTACAGCTTGATTTGTGATCGGGAAACCATTTTCAACCTGATTTCTTCAAATTCTCTATTGTCAAAAAGCTTTTGTTCTTGAGCTATGCATTTTAGAAAATCACAATTCAAAGTTCAAGAAAAACAATGCAGATTCTGTCCAGGGTATGGAAATTTGGATCAACAGTTCATCTAAGATTAGGCACTACCAAAGGTCATGGGAATCTGACTCTCATACAGGCATGAGTTTAGTGGACTGAAGACTTATGATTGTGTTGCTTAGAGGTTCTTGCAAAATGGTACAGTGCAAAAAAGCGGAAGCTGGACTTCTTACACGAGATATATCAAGCTGGAATTAGAATGCTTCCAATATCTTTTTAAACTGTTTTCATAGATGAACAATGCACAACTAATATTGTTTGTGCACTTTTGTATCCTTTAGGAAACAAAATAAATCATTTTTTGTGAAATACTTTATGAACTGATGCGAAGGGGAGGCAGATGTGCAGCTTTAGGGTGTTAAAATATTGTGTTTTTGTAGAAGTTTGCTTTAAATGAAGGAGCTCAACTATCTCAGAGGTCATAGCAATTAATCTAGCTGTAAACATTCCTCATCCAATTCATACACTCACCACCGCTGCCAATGAAAGAACAGCAGCAGAAATACTTGTGATGCTCCAGGAGTGAAGTGGTTGTTCCATATTGATGTGGTTGAGACACAGATACAGACTTTAGATCAATTTTAATGGAAGCTCTTCCTGAATCATCCGTTAATCCCCAGCCCATTCACATGTTGAATTGTTTTTGGACAAGACTCTAAAGTCCAAGTTGTTCCTTATTGCAGTTAAGTATAACTATAACTGTAAAACCTACCAGTTCCTCTGCCACTGATACAGCTTAGTAATACCTTTCAAATCCCATTGTAAAGCCATAAAGTTTAAAAGGTACCATGTCAGAGTATATTTATTGTATTTATTTAAAATGAAAATGAGAAGGGGGAAAAGCAAGTTATTTATTAGATGTACAAAAAACAAAAGTTGAAACAAGTTTAAAATATCCTAATGTACATGTCCTTTCACTAGTTCCTTTCTCAGGTTTGTGTCTACTGTAAATCACAGGAAGGATATTTACTTGAAAATCAATGCTTTATCAATAAAAAGCACAGGGAAAATTTGGAATACATTCAAAGCAGTTTAACATCAATACCTACATAATACAGACGGAGTTGCATAATCACATTTAGCTGTACCCAAACACATTTAGGCACTTTATGTAATTCACAGTTTCCACATCTTATTTTTTTATGTGCAGTTGCTGCAGGGTTTTACTATCCAGAACATGGCTGAGAGTAGCCAGTACTGAGAGAATTACTTATGGAAATAATCCTAAACCAGTCATCAGGGGCCTCGGAGAAGGGTTTATAGGTCAGTGATTTCAGTTTTCCAGAAATAGATGTGCTGAGAGCGACTGTCAGAGCCCTTCACACAACACCTCAGTTTTCATCAACATCATCTCTTCTTCTCTTTTTGTCAAGTCCTCTCAGTCCAGTGGATCAGCCGTTTTAAAAATCCCTTTCCCTTTTCGTCCATCTCGTTTCCCCCTTTTTTGAGGCGCTTGGGCAGAAGGTGCTGAAACGCAGGACGGATCCTGTTGTGCTTGCCGTACGAGAAGCTCCTTAAAGACCGACTCCATGTTGCGACAGACCTCCTTTAAAAACACAAACAGTTGTGATGAAAGAAAAAAAAAACAAGACAAAAATCTTTCCTATACTCTCTTTTTGAACTTTATTGTACCTGGTCATACATTTGTTTATAACAAATGTACCGTTACGATAATACATTTGCTGACTTTTTATAGATCCTTCAAAAGTAACTAAAAATCATAAGTTGCCTGGTGATTTATTGGAAATAGATGCTACATCACTTTTAAAGGAGCTGCAGACTACTTCAACAAAAATCAAAGCATATCAGCTGCAAAGCTGGACACTTCATTACTGACCCAAGAAAAATGTCAAACCCAAAGCCTCCCATTCACATGAGAGTAGTGAAAACTTTAGTATGTAACTCTTATTCTAATAAAACTCCTTTTAGAATAACCTTTTATAAAACATTATTTAATTTAAAAGAAGAAGAATAAACCAGACCGACCTTGTCTACTTGCACAACAATGTCCTCAGAGGATGAGTGTTGTTGAAATCTGTGTGCAGAAAGAGAGATCAGAATGCAGTCCATATGCCAATCCTCCTTTCAAATGATCCATGGATAAATGGATCATACTGTAATTGTCCAGTTCTAATATTTGACAAATACATTTTGGTTCTCATAATTTTCAGCCATTTTAATAATTAAAAAATCCATTAATTCTTTACATTTCCTGCTTCATTTTTCCCAGAGTCATTCTTCTTTTTCCACTTCCTGCATTTCTGCCTCAATATTCATGTGATAACACTTTCTTTCAAACTAAGTCATGTGATCATCAGCTTCCCGCCAACTGGTTGAACAGCTGCCATACAGACATACATTGGTACCCAACTTTTGGAGACCAAAGGAGAAGTGCATGGTTTAAAATTTATAATACTGCATAGGAAACCTGCTTATAATGAACCAGAATTTCATGAACATATGTAACAGATATACTGTACATGAAAGGGAAGAATGCTTAGGGGAAATTATACATTTAAGATTATTCAAATGATAGAAATGGAATTAATATAATGCAGAAATAAAATGGAGAACTATGCAAAAGCAAAATAAAAACAAACAAAAGTGTTAGTGATTTAAAAAAAGAGAAAAAAAGACAATATTGAGGTAAATAAGCTGAATCATGACCATTTACATAAAAAATGCTTTACTTTTACTGAATCATCTAGCATCCAGCCATCCATTTTAATTTCAGCTGGTGTTGTTACTTACTCATTGTGCACACCAACAGGAGAGTGCATCCTCCTTGGCTTGCACTGAGGCCCAACTGGAATCTGAAGCGTTAGCTTTCCACCAGAGATAACGCTGCCCCCTGCTGGTCTGGCCGCTATCTTGTTGTGGTCTACGGAGCCACTGCTGTTAGCTCGGGGACGTTGGGCTCTTCTCTGTGCAGGTTCTACAGACACATCTGGGACATTATTGGTAGAGGATCCTATTTCCAAATCTGTCACAAAGAACAGTTCCATTTTATTCCACAATATCACCATCAGTTGTACATCGCTTGCCAAATTAACTAAACTTACCATCTTTGCAATGTGCGTACTCTGCGTCTCCCTCTCCTTCTTCAAAAATGGGCTCACTGTACAAAGAGAGAAATATCCCCACAGAAGAATTTCAGCACACATATCTTCCATTGGTTTTGTTATGTTCATTAATCCTTCATCGTACCAGTCATCCTGTTCCAGTGTCATGCACTTCTCATACACTGGCCCATGTACTTCACTCTGACTAGGGAAGATGCTTTCATGCTGTAGGATGATGCTCTTTACCAGGTGGTTGATCTGAGGTTGCAGGGCCACGACATCATCATCCTGAGACCCTCTTACCAGGCTGGGGCCAAAGCAAACAGCCAAGTTGTAGGGTTGCATCATGTTCTCGTCACTGTACTGAGACACACTGGAGGCGGGGAGCGTTGAGGAGATTGAAAGTGACATGAGGGACAAAAAAATGCTAAGGGACATGCAAAAACAAACTTAAAAAAAAAAAAAAAACTTTATCTCTCCCCATTTTTACAAGTATCCAAACGATCAAATGTTTAGAACATCTGGAATTAGAATTTATTGGCAACCGTGTTTGGAATTTCTGTTAATAAAACACATTACAATTATCATTGAGAAAAACATTTTCTGCAATGTCAAAAGTATTTCAATTCTCTTCTAGGGTTTTTACTTCCTGCCAAGAGGTCTTTAAGTGAGGTTCTTGGGTTACTTACATGCACTGCTACTTCATAGTCTATCCTCTCATTTATGGGTTTTCAAAATCGGTATTTATCAGAATACATTATGAAATTACTCTCCTTCACAGCTGACGTCAACACAAGGCTTTAGCATGCCTGCTTAGCATTTGATGCATTCATAGAATATATCAAATGAGTAAGCATTTTTAAGACTTAATGAGCATTACTTTGAAAGCACACTTTCAGGATCTCCTTTATCTTGCACACATTGAGTCAGAAAGCCCAGAGAAGCTGCATTTATTGCCTTGGCAAAGGTTGTCAGGGTAGTTAAAAAAGCTTTACTGTGGCAGGGCAAATGAGAGAACTCCAATTTGCCCCAAGAAGCAGAAGGATGTGGATGTTGTGGGACTGTCTTGGTTGGCTCGCGAAATCAATGTTGCATGGCGGTGTGGGATCATCCAAATCAACGGTTCTTAACTTGAAAGTGTGGAAAACTCCCTGTAAGTCAGAGAAAAACTCTTCCATTTGAGGCAAAAACCCAAGTACTGTGGGATCTTGTTCCCATCAGATGGTAGGATAGAATGAAAGTCAAACAGTCTAATCAGATGAGGTCTGCATTATCAGTAATGAGGAAGAACAACTCATTGCTATAAAGTGGGAATTAAACAAAAATATAATGCTTTTAATCTGATGGTCCCGGAAATTTAGAATGAAGATGTAGGGGCTGAAAATAGTTCATGTTGGAAGTGGCTGGGCTCAGCCTCAGAAATAGGGTGAAGAGGTTCCACAAATGAGGTGCAGCTTGAAGTAGAGCCGCTCCTCTACGTCAGATTTATTCAGATGCAGTTTGGGCATCTGATTAAAATGTCTTATGATGAACTCAGAGGTTTTGGGGCATGATTAACAAGAAAAAGATCCCTGAGCAGAACAACCTAAAGAGTGTGTTGGTTTCCCTCTAAGCTCAACTTAGATGACGTACAAGAGAATGGACGGACTTTTTCAATAGTTCGCAAGCAATTTTACCACAGCCCATCTCCTGCATGATTCACCCTCAAATGTCTCTAAATGTTAACTATAGTCAGATCATTTCTATTTTGTTTTATTTGTTGGGTGAGAGTCTGTTTTCTGCTGATACAGTATGATCATATTAAAGTTAGTTTCATCTTTTAAAGGGCATTTTGTACATTTTATTAAAATATTTTACAAGAAGGAAGAAATGAAGAGGAAAAAAACAGTTTCCCCAAGCTGTCCTGTAAAAAGTGGTGAAAAATGACATGACTCACTGGTGAAGGAATGCAAAGAGGTATCTCATGACGACGACGATGGGCTTGGGGAAGGAGGAGATGACTGTCTTGAGTTGAGCAGCTCTGTCCACTTCATTCTTTAGTTCTGAGGAAGGATGATGAATAAAAGATAACTTGTTACTGTGCACCATCATCCACACACCTCATTTCTGCATAGATACACTTACGGGCTTGCTCCAGGAGTTGGCTAGTGCTTTCAATTGGGAAGAGTGGATTATCCAGGCCTCTGAAGTAGAGCTTCAACACTCCAGCCACAGAGTCCAAATCATACCTCTGCTCAGCCAAAGGGTCCTCACCTGCAGAAGAAGAAGCCAGTAGCACACTGCCCAACATTATTAATGCTCCACAGTAAGAAGAGCTACAGGTGCTAGTAATCCAAGCAGATAATCAGGTGTACCTCGCTCAAATGCATCCCTCAGGTTATTAACCTCCATCTGAGATCCTGGCACTCTAAAAATTCCTTCATGGTGGAGACCTGATGGGTAGACATAACATTGTAAGTCCTAAAAAATGAAAAAGGGAATATTTACCTATATTTCTATACACACACATACATACACACACACACTAACACACACTCACCATTAAGGTTGATATAGCGAATGCAGCTTTCCACTACAACTGGAATCTTCTGTCCCGTTGCCTGAATAAAACAAGTTTTGCAATGAAATTCACTTTCGAGTCTGATGAGTTACTGTTGACTAAACATGCCAAGCTAACCAAAAACACTGAATATGATAAGTAATATGGGGAAAATCAAGATTAATTATTGACAGAATTAAACGGTACCTGTATGAAGGACAACATGTCTCCATTGAAAAGTTTTTGGTTGTGCATAAAATTAGCACTTGAATGATTCCTTCTGACACGCAAAGACTTTCCAATGTGCCTGCACAGCGTAGCATGATGGGAACACAGCATTATATTAAATGACTACAGCAATGCTTACAGAATGCTTAAAATCAAAACGCATACCTAGGCTGATGTCCATTTGATGCTTCAGCTATGAAGAAATAAAGATCATTTCATTAATAAACTCGACTCAAAGCCACTATAAAGACATTCAAAGACAAACACTTGAACAGTATGTAAAAAAAAGAAAGAAAAAAAGAGGAACACTAGTATAAAATAGAACTCTGCTGTACTTGCACTGTCTCTAAAGGGCACTTCATGTCAGTAGTTAGATTTGTGGTATTTTACAGTGAGAAATGCAGAAGTGGGCTTTAGCCAGCATTATGGCTGCTGTCTCACTGTTTGAAGGTTCCTGGTTGACACCTCAGCAGGGGGGTTGCTGTTTGGAGACTGCAACCATGTTTGCATGCATGCATGGATTCTTTGTGGGTACTCTGGTTCCCTCCCACCCTTTTGCATATTGTGTTAATTGCTGAAGCTAACGTGAACACATGAGTGAGTATGAGGGGTATTTTTTGTGTGCTGTGATGGACTAATGACCAGCGGGTGCACCCTGCCTTTCCCTCATACCATCTGGCATGGCTTCCAGCTCCCTGTGACCATGAACTGGACTGGGTATAGAAAATGGATGGAAATGCAAATGCAATACCTTTTTCCAATGCTACTTTAAGCAGGTCGTGTTTTGCTTTGAGCTTAGATATCAAGGAGCTGCCAACAAGGTATTCTTTTACTTTCTGTAAGAGCAGATTTTGTGAGAAAACATCATTATTATGCATTATAGTGACAGCTGGCTTAAAGCTTTTTTAAAAATTGACTGCACTGAATTAAAATAGACTCACAGTGAAGTAGAGATTTTCTATTTCCTGCAGGTTTGCCCTCCGCCGGGTTACACTGGGTCTGATGCTCAAATTCTCAGTGCTGCCTTCCTGAAGGGGACTGCAACCACTGCTGGGCTCCAGATCATCATCACTGATGCCCTCCAATAGAAAGGACTGGGCTGCTGACATGTTTTTACTAGCCTGTGCGAAGGTGACAACAGCTGAAGTGGAGGTAACGCTTATGACAAAGTACTGATAACTCAGATAAATACTCTGCAAACAAGCCAAATACCAAAAAAGACCATGAAGTTTTGGGTTCTTTCTCCAAATAAAGATTGATTGATTGATTCTTTCTCAACTTTCTAAGAGGTCAAATGATACTTTTTGGTTGGTCATTAATCATACAACTTATCGTGCAGGAGATTGGCTTCTCTGACTCCTCAGACCCAAGTCCAAATGAAACAATCATTCTCTCCAACCAGACCTTGTTCATTGTCTGCCTGAAATTGACCACCGATGCTTTTGTTGCAGCACATATCATTAAATAGATGGCAGTTGTCTTGTGGTCAGTTTTGCACACTTCAAAACACTCAATGAGCGGATACCTTCCACATAAACATTTATCGGAGACATGCCAATGAGGCATGAAGGGCTCTGCAATGCATTTTACCTCCTCCGTTTCCTGGGTGACGGCTTTCAGTCGAGTTTGGATCTGTTTTAATCGCATTTCCAACTCACACCTCATCTCAGACTCTGCACTGACCTCAGAAACCTATGAAATACAAGAAATTACAAATTATATAATCATGGGGCTTAAAAAG
>JBBDHI010000014.1:13260317-13284387 GCA_037177115.1 Craterocephalus stercusmuscarum
CTGAAATATGTCTGGACTTTACTAAGACTTATAGGCAACAGAAAGTAAAGGGAAGAGGGCAACCTAAAAAACACACTAAAAAAACCCAATAAAAACAATAGACAGAAAATTCCTTTTAAATGGTCTTTCTGTTGCTGGTTTAAGGTAAAACGATGTACTCATAATGTCAGTTTTGCATGATAATTTCTTTCACTGGTGGTATATTTGTGTTTTTGGTATAGAATTATGGATGCTTATTTTCATGTTAGTTTATGGGGTAGAGGGGTTTATTATTGTCCTTTTGGTTGCTCCCACCACAAACAGCAAAAAAAGTTTAAGAGTTCGCTTTTGTTTTAAGAGGGGTTAAAAAAATATCAAATTTTCTTACATTTTGATAAAAAAAAAATTAGACTTATAGAGTGAAGGAGGTGTTGAAGTTCAAGAAAACAGTTTTCTTATGAATTTCTCAACCTTCCTCATTTTGTTGGTTTTCAGTTGCACCATTGCTCTAGACATTTGCCCACACATTTCTCTGGGATTTTTTATTTCAGTCAGTTGCTGATCATTGGAAAAATAGTACACAAGATTTTTTTTTTTCAGCTTTTGAGCTGTGATTCTACATAGAGAAGGGAAGGATCATTGTCTTCTATGCTGCTACTTTACAGCAATTCCACCAATGAGGTGAATAACTGGAATCCAATATTAATTAGTAAACTATTATTAATTACACCACAGTTTTCCCTCTGCTAGCCTACTTGTAATTTTGGGTGTAAATTTCAAGTGACGTTTTGTGTTAGCTTAAGGTAAAAAAAAAGCTAAACCTTGTGAGGAAAGTTGAATATTTCCAGTTTTATTATTCTGTAAATTGTATGTAAAATATTGTGTCCGCTAAGATTTTTCACTTCATTCATATTGTAAAGTTTCAGTGCCTGTGGCTGAAGTGGTCGGAGTGGAGGAGGGAAGAGTGGAGATCTTGCCCCAGAAGTCTGTGGAGGATACAGACAAAGATTTTACAGGTGTGTTTACTGTTGAAGCTGCCGCCCCCTTCGATTCATACAAGTTATCAATAACACAACCTAATGCATTAAACATCTCAGAAATTAATCAGCTTCATTAATTATATTGCTCAGATTACACCAGACATTTTTACAGCACAGTTCCTTGTATTTTGTATGTATTTTCAGTTTTTTATGTGAAGCGTAGCAGCAGCAGGGGCTCCTACGGGTTGCTGTGGAGGCTGGGCCGGACCCAGTTCAGCTGCCCGAGCCGGGCTCTCAGAGACCAATGGACAAAACATCTAAGGACTGCTCTGAAAACTCACTGTAGGAACGAATCATTGAAAAATAAATTAATAAACTATACAAGAGCTGTTTTGTCTTGAGAAATAACCACATATCAGAGGTTCGCGGCTAACTTGTAATATTCCAAACGTCTGTTTAGGTCCCTTACGTCCTCACAGACTCTTGGTGTTCATCAATCCATTTGGAGGAAAGAAGAAAGGAAGACAGATATACCATTCTCTTGTTGCTCCTCTGTTTGAGTTGGCTGGTATCAGCTCACATGTAATAGGTAAATTTCCACCGAGACACATTTCTTATATCTGCTTTGAGGAAAACTTCAGTTGTTACCAATAAAAAAAACTGACGGTGAGCTTCATGCTCAAAGCTAGTTTTTTAATTCAGTCAGCCTAAAACTGAACTTCTTGTTTCTAAAACCAATTTTCCTCTGGATATAATCATAAAATCTGTTGTTCAGTGACCGAGCAGGCAAATGAGGCCAGAGACCATCTTTTGAAGAAAGATATGACGGGCTTTGACGGGTAAGTGCTGGCAGCACTTTGTTTCAAACACTGCGGAAACACTTACTGTATAACATCTAAGCCTGCTGGGAAGTGCTGTTATATCACAGACACCCTTGTGTTTGTTGTTTGTTTTTAACAGTGTGGTGTGTGTGGGTGGGGATGGCATGTTCAGCGAGATACTCCATGGTGTGATTGGGCGGACTCAACAAGAGGCAGGCCTTTGTGAGAATGATCCTACTGTCAGTTTGCAGCCTTGTCCGCTTCATATTGGCATCATCCCTGCAGGTTCCCGTTGCTATGTTTTCACAAACTCGTGGTTTAGCTATAGGTATGACACACTTTTTGATGCAATATATATCGATTACAGGTTCCACAGACTGTGTGTGTTATGCCACAGTAGGAGTCATTGACCCTGTTACTTCAGCTTTGCACATAATCATTGGTGAGGATGGATATTTTTCTACAGATAAGACGCTGTAAGAGTTTCAGTGTTGCGTATCTGACCCTTCTCATTTCCCACAACACCTTGCAGG
This sequence comes from Craterocephalus stercusmuscarum, assembly GCA_037177115.1. NCBI lineage: Eukaryota > Metazoa > Chordata > Actinopteri > Atheriniformes > Atherinidae > Craterocephalus > Craterocephalus stercusmuscarum. The sequence goes on from JBBDHI010000014.1 coordinate 13,262,631, forward strand.
AGACTCTCAGCCTTTGGATGTGTGTTCAGTCCATCATGCCTCTGCTCTGGTTCGCTATTCAGTGTCTCTGATAGGCTATGGCTTCTATGGGGACGTACTGGCTGAGAGTGAAAAACATCGCTGGATGGGACCTCTCAGATATGACTACTCAGGTCTGGACCGATGATATATGTAGAGAACAGAGATGACTGCATGCATGCTAAAATAAGCTGATGCTACTATATCTGCTGTATCTAGTCTGCTGTGACCACAAACAAATGATGTGCATGACTCTTGTATGTACGTCTGGTGCTGTGTGGCTTTAAGCTAATGTAATTGCTCTCTTTTGTTTAGGCACAGTGGTGTTCCTGAGCAACAGAAGCTACACAGGCAAAGTTCAGTATCTACCAGCAGACCCACTTTTCTCCAGTCCGAGAGATAAAACACGCTGCCTCTCGGGGTAAAATGCCAACTTCTGTCAAATAATTACATCAATAATTGCATGCAGTCAATTCAGTGGAGACACAAGAAAGAAAGAGACGAGTCATCAGTGCGCACACAAGTTTAATGGTGTTCCATAAAAGCATCAGGCAGTTAAAACGTGTTATATGTTGTGCAGACTACTTCTCTATTTTCATTATGTTATTTCCCGAGTACCTATTTACAATGTGCATGCAATTTCTCCTTGTTTTGTGGGCTGCAGATGTAAATCTATTCATAAGTGCACACTTAATGAGCCACAATAAGGGGGAAAAAATGTGGACAGATTTGAATCAGCCAATAACAACACATGGGCTCCAACAAATAATGGAATCTGGATGCATTTTTGGGAGACTAAAATAACACTTAGCCTTATCAGAGAATGAGGATGCTTGTTTTAAGCTTTAAGCCATGTGATTGCAAAAAGAGTAAGGGATGTTTCGCTATTACTGCACCAATGAAATGGCTCAAATTCACGGGTAAAGACAGTGAACAGCCACCACCCACAGCAGGTGTGGGTGCATCGTAAGAAGGGATTCTTGATAGGAGGAACTTGATCTAGATGAAAGGTGAGACTTGGCCTCCTGTTGAGGCGTCTGCTGTAGTCTTTGTTTGAGAGAGCTTCCTCTGGCTGTCAGAGCTGAGGAGCTCGTTTTGCAGACTTTAAGTAGACTGAAACGGTGTGCTGTGTGTTTAGGTGTGGCGTGTGCTCCAGAAGTACAGAAAGGCTTTTTACCAACTCATGTGATTCGGGCTCCTTGTACAGCTCCTACTCTGGCCAATTCAGTACTGACTCCGAAGGTAACTCTGCAGAAGTTTTAGCTCATCCAGCAAATATCGCATAATTTTAAGTCAGCCTTTTGAATTTATTGAATTCGCCATTTCTTCATTTTATAATAAACAAATCCAAAAGGGATCCCTCATGTCATTAAAAACATTGCTGTTAAATATTATTGTAAAATATAATATTACTGTAAATTATTATTATTATAATAGAAGGAAATGTCATCTCACTTTATGTTTGTGTCTTCAGGTGAGTGGGTGAGTCTGGAGGGCAGGTTCAAGTGTGTGTCGCTCACTTGTATGTCCAGCTCATGTGCCAGAAGTCCTCTGGGCCTCTCGCCCTCTGCCCACCTGGCCGATGGAACAGGGGACCTCATCCTAGTATGGGACACTCACCCCCTGGGTTTCCTCAAGTTCCTCTACAGGCACACAAGCACACAGGACCAGGTAGTGGGACTGTCAATGCAAAAAACCTTGACTAATAAGTAGTTAGTTCTTTTTTTAATTAAAAGCTTAGACTAAAGTTCTTCTCTCCTTTCTTCTAGTTTGACCTGCCATTTGTGGAAGTCCATCGAGTCAAGGCGGTCCGTTTCTGTCTAGGAGGGGACAGTGAGGAAGAAGGGTTCGAAGAATCTGGAGGGCTGAGCGATAGGATGGGTGCAGAAGAGAGAAGAGGATTTGGGGAGAATGGGGGCAGAAATGGCTCTCAGCAGGACTTGGCGGAGAGATCCACGGGGCGAGTGACGACACACAAAGAGAAAACGCCGACTCCCTTCATGTGTCTGTGCTGCAGAAAAGCTCCCCCTGTGTCCGTGTGGAACTGTGATGGAGAGATTTTGCCTTTCACTGAAATCTCATGCAAGTAAGAGAGCATAACCTAAAAAAAAAGTTGATTTGTCAAATAATAGACCAGAGATCACCAGCTCTGAACCTTTGGGTCCACCATCCTGTAGATTTTAGATGCTTCTCTGAGTAATTAAAGGGACATTATGAGGCTTGACCACAAGCTGCTGGCAGCAGGGGAACCTGCAAGGCGGTGGAACTAAAGCAGAGATGTCTCTGAGGGACACTGTCCTGTAGGTTTTAGACCTTTCTCTGTTCCAGCACGCCTGATTTAAATAAAATGGATCCAACAGTTTGTTCTCAAGCCTTGCACAATGACCCATTCATTTCAGTCAGGTGTATTAAAGCAGGGAAGCGTTTAAAAATGGAAGGGCTGTGGTCCGTGAGGACCAGAGTTTGACATGATGATACCTGCAATAAATCATTGTAAGGAATGTCAGGTTTAACAGATTATTTATCCTACCAGTATGAACATGAGAAAAAACCCCAACAGTGATGCAGATAACAGTATTTTCTATTTGTCATTACCTTTTTTTTTAACTGTGTTCATCTCTGTCAGGATTCACGGCCAGCTGGTGCATCTGTATGCCAGGGGGATTGAGGACGGAGCTGCCATACGCAAGTGCAGCCTGGACAGGGACCAGTGTGATAGGAGATGAATTTTTGGAAGAAATATTGTAACTTTTTTGATGAAGAGGAAGAAACAAGGGAGAATAGAAGATAAATCATGAATGCATTCAAGCACTGAAAGAATGTTTGATCTTTAAAGTCTTGATTTCCAAAGAGTTCCAATATTTCAGGCACTTTTATATGTTTTCTCACTGTATTAATAGGAAGTACTATTTATTCTGATATATATTTGTGTGTGTGTGATAGTATATATGTGTTTTAAGAGATGCTGCCCTCTGCACTTCATGGTGCTCTTTTCGGCACCTAACTCATTTTATCCGTTACTGTACAGTGTGTGCTGGCAATGGTCTGTTTTTAGTTTGTTTTTAAAATAATGATTGATGTTGAATGATGACAAATGTTGGACAACAACATAAGCTAAAAGAGAAAAAAATAACGATCCGACTTGTTTTATTACTTTATTACCACCACTGTTAGTTTAACGAACGTTTTATGTATCCCTTCAAGCAGAACAAAAATGGCAACAGCTTCTCTTTTATCCTCCTGCAGCCATTTATAAAGCTTGCACAATTCTGGTTCAACCCAAACCAAGTTGGACTGTAAAGTCATAACACTGAAAAAACTATATATTTTTTAGTGTCGACACAGCTTCCCCCACAAATAGACCACAGCCTTGTGACTGGCCCAGTAGCTATAAGGACAAGTACAGGAAGTAACATGAGGTACAGATGTTTGAACACGTTTGTCCTTACTGTTCCTGTCACAGTTCTCTGGCTCCAGACATGACCTGTTATTGGTCATGGTGTAAAAAATATGTGCACTTGTATGTAATTCCAGTTAGGGCGAACACCTGGTAGAGACAAAGCAACAAAATCAGTCTGCTGCTGGAATCTTACAGAAATCTCCAAATTGTATGGTCAAACTTTACAAAGACAAAATGCACTCAAACGTTATTCATGCATTATTAGTGATTATTAATTAAAACTCACAGTTTTAGTTAAGCTTAAAACACTGACCTTGAAGCTTTTGTCATTTTAATATTTTATATTGCAGGGGCACCGTTGCTTACAAACTAGTCCAAGTCCTTCTCGTGTGAATGCCAGCTGGTGGGGTGTTAGGTGAATCCCATTTTGCATCATTATAGGTTAGTGGTGACTGAGTACAAAACAACATTCAAGTCACCCTGATGATTTCATTGTTGTCTGATTGGGAGTAACAAGCAGTGTTTTGTTTTGTGCATGCAGACAGAATCAATCTGATACAGCAGTGACTGCAGTAAACTTTATTGTTTGTAAACTTTCATACAGTGGTTATCACCATGCAAGTGCATGTCCGTGTGATGTAAAGCATCAGGACGTGTGGGGCTGCACCCACTTGTATGTGCCCTCATAGCGGAATCCTGCCCTCTTCACAAGATCATCAGCTTCATTTGGACCACGACTACAGTAGGGACAAAACAAAAGCAAGACAAGAAGGAGATTAATGAGCACCAAGAGAGATGATGTTCAGTATTTGTTCATGGCTATTTTGTCAAAAAGAGCTACCTTCCATATGTGTAAGGAATGGGTTGCCTTTTCTCTGCCTCTATTTGGTGGAGGAGGGGGGTGAAGATCCTCCAGGCTTCCCGCAACTCATCACTGGGACAGAAAAAATAAGGGCTCATATGAAAACATGTCTACAAAAACATATTCATGACATTTTTAAAACTGCCACTGAGCTGAGTGATAGAAGATGCTGTTCGAATCTGGTTCATGTTCAATTTTTTTGATAAAGTCGGAAGATTTCTGGTGTGGAGTTGTGTATAAATGCTTTTAACTTTTCTTAGTTAGCAAGAGTAAATTTTATTTTTAAATGTTTGAAAACAAAGTACTATAAAAATATGTAAACCACATGAAGAATGAGTTATACTGAAACTTTGGCTGTGCTTGGTTGGATTATTATGGGGAACTTATTACACACACTTCTCCAAGATTAAGTTTGTTTTGTTTCTTTTTCTTTTGCATTTTTGTTTCTTTTCGAATAATTGAGTCATTTGCTGAAGATATCGTTACAACGAGGGCTGGCACGATAAGAGGTGCTTCAGCCAAAACCCTTTGGTTAACTTTGTTGCATGTAGAAATGTTTTTGTGATTTGTGCAAATCAAATAATTCATTGATATTTAAAACAAAGCAAACAAACAAAAAACCTAAACAAAACACATGCACCAACCTTCGGACAAAGTGCATCTGATTTCCACAGAAGACGTCCAGAATCAGCCTCTCATAAGCATCTGGGAGCTTCACGTTCTACAAATAAATATTAGCTGTTAAACTGATCTACACAAAGACTAGTTACCATAAAACCTCCAGGATTCTCTGCTATATCAGTGTTACTAAAAGTGTGTTATGTTAGCTGTCAAGCTCTAGATTGCATGCATCCACTATCTAGTAAGAGATTACATCTATATTCTTATTTTGTAATACTTATCAAAGAACAAACAAGCAACTTTGGCATCACTTCAAATACCTTAGATTGTGTTTCTTTATCAGCATTTTCTTCTGTGAAAACCTGTAACAGTATCTATCTTTTCTTCCTTCCACATCCCTGAAATTGTTTTGCCTCCTTTATTTTGTTGACAGCTTTTGCATTACACAGTTATTCATTGTACCCTTAAACTTTCCACAAAACAGCACCTACCACTACTTATTATTCTTCTTCCTTCTTGTCCTTTCAATAGACTATTTAGGGGGTCTAACATGGCTTCTGGTATATGGCAAGTTTAGCCTGGTTATCGGAATTACACCAATTAATATAAATGGTCTAGTCTTAGATAATTAAAAAAAAAGACTGCTTTTGTAGAAAAAAAATGTTCCTATGTTGAATTTTGCCTCTCACAGCCACTGTGTCACCAAGTCATCTGAGGAATCCAATGAGACCTAATTGATTAAAAAGCCTTTAAAACTGATACCTCAGTGATGGATAATCATGAAGACTTTGGGCACCTTGTATCTGCTCTTGTAGGTCAGGTCCAGCTCAGTCTCCTCTGGGCTGAAGTAAACCCCAGGCCTCTTAGTCATCATTTTCATGTAAATGGCTTCATCTGGCTGCACCCGTACAACCAACTCGTTCCTCTGACAACGATCGGCAAAGATGTCTCCTGGCACATCCGTGAATTGCAGACGTACTTCTGCTTTCCGCTCATTCAGAGCTTTCCCACAGCGCAGAATGAAAGGAACTCCTGACGAGGGGTGCAATAAAAACGGGCTTGATTGGAAAAACATTAGAAAACTGTTACAGGTGTGATCAAATATAAAGTAAGAAAGTAAACAAAGGGGGAAAAAAACGATGGGATGCTGCCTCACCATCCCATCTTTCATTCTGGACATAGAGCACTGCAGTGGCAAAAGTTGGAGTGCAGGAATCCTTTGGCACAGTGGGATCATCAAGGTAACCCAATTTGGAGTCCCCCTCCCCTTTAGGGTCTCCGACGTATTGGCCAAGCACTACATCTGACTTTGCAACAGGAGCTACACACTTCAACACTTTCACCTATAACGCAGCAAAAGATCATTTTTAAGACTAGAATAAAATAAAATAAAATAAACTAATTGTAATGACTTGACAGACTTCCCACTGAAGTTAATACACTCATTCAATCACTCGTGTTACCTTTTCATCCCTCACATCATCTGGACTAGTGGAGGCTGGTTTCTCCATGGCAACTAAACAGAGCATCTGGAGCAGATGGTTTTGCATGACATCTCTACATTATGAGGAAAAGACTGGAATCAAACCGTGTTTCAGGGAAACATGATGCAGTATATCGAACGTAAAGTGCGATCTTTACCGAATAATACCAAAGTCATCGAAGTATCCTCCACGACCCTGGGTGCCAAAGGGCTCCTTGAATGTTAGGACAACACAGGAGACACTGTTCCTGTTCCATATGGGCCCAAAAATACGATTTCCAAATCTACAAGTGAATGAAAGAAATTCTCCTGGAATCAGTCAATCACAAAATGACCTTCACGCTTGCACCATGCTTACCTGAGCACCATGAGGTTCTGGACCATCTCCTTTCCAAGATAGTGATCTATGCGGTAGATTTGGTCCTCTGCAAACAGGGAAGACAGGTGGACGGACAGCTCTTGTGAGCTCTGGAGGTCACGACCAAATGGCTTCTCAAAAATGACCCTGTTCCAGCCTCTGCAAAAACAAAACTCATAAGAAGAATCCAATCAAACACCACGTATCCTAACATTTTTCTGGAGGGAACAGATGCTAACTTTTGGCTCATGCAATGCTTTCTGATGTTTGTGCTGACATGGTGGTAGACAGTGGGTGGCAGAGCCAGGTAGTAGAGCCGGTTGGCGTTTACTCCTCCAGGCAGGGATGACAAATAGCTGTTGAGCTGGTCAAAGGAACTGCCGTCGTCATACCTGCCGTTCAGGTAAGAGTTCCTACTGAAGAATGCTGACAGAGCATCACTCTCTTTATCACTGACCTGAGGAAAATGCAGCAGAGTTAGTCCAGAATACACAGACTCAACAAGTCACAATCATGTCTCAGATAGCCAACATGGAGCCTTAAATACAGTAAAATACCTTCATATGGGGCAGACATGCCGCCTTAATGTCCTCCACAGTGAGGTTAGATCGAGCAAATCCCACAAAGTGTGTGTTGTCTGGGAGAAGCCCATCTCTGTATAACCACCTAAACAATGGGCAGCCAGTCAAAAGCAGCAATGCAGATCACTAAGTCCAAAGTTCAAATTCCTCAGAGCATTAAGTGTTCAACCAACTGCACAGCAGTTCAGCTGTCAGGTGACGTGTGATGTAACTTTTTACTCACCATAGAGTTGGATAAATCTTCTTTTTAGCAAGATCGCCCTGTGCAAATAGGAAATATTAAACCACATTTGATCAGATAATTCTGCAGTTAATCAGTGAGAGAGTAACGATTCAAGAGTCCAAAGTGTACACTAACTCTGAATAAGCTGTCAGGGTAAAAGAGAGAGCGGATCTTTTGAGTAATGTTTGGAAAAAAAGAGTTCTGTAAGTGGAAAACCCTCTATTTGCAGGATGTGTGAGAGTATGAAGAAAAAAGTAAAGACAGCACAATTCTCATTCTCTGGCTTTTCATTGGAAATGATTCCCCAGGGGACCTTTGTGTTCCTATGCTGAGCCCCTACTCAACTGAAACTGTTTGCAATTTGATGTACAAGCAGCTCTAAAAGAAAGATCTGACCCAGGGAACAGGGCATTATCAGACGTGGAAATCAAATCCTAACCATAGAGAGCATAAGTTTGTTATGTTACAAGAAGTTCAAAGGTTTTACTCACAGACGCTCCTAGGATGATGAATATGTGTGAGTTAGACCGACTTGCCCCCTCCTCTCCGTAGAGCTCCCTCCTGAGCTGTCCAAATATCTCCAAACGAGTAAGAGACTCAGTGCTCATCTTCTGGACAATCTGTTCTCAGTCTGCCGCTACAGTGACCACTCTTTCCTGTGGCCACATGACACATTGTGTGGTGAAATTTCAGTTGTCATCATTGCCTTGCAGAAAAATTAACTCTATGCTGCCACCTACTGTGGGATAGAAAAAACGCTTCATGTCAACCCTTTCCACATGCTTGTAGACTACATCACCTCTGCTCTCCACCATTATGTCTGACAGGGTGTGTGTGTGCGTGTGTGTGTGTGTGTGGTGATCAAACCTGAACATACCATCAGAACAGGTTTAGCAATCTTGCACATTTCAGGTCTATTGAGACAAAGGTGAGACCACAATCAGGAACGCATCTTGCTCTGAAACCACTCCTTGGACAAATGTTGTGCAACATCCGCAGGTGCCTTTGACAAATACATTCTTCACTCTTTGTTGCAGAAATAATCATCTGTACCTAACCTTTGGTCAGGCAGGTTTTACAGGCTGTAAAACGAGGCCTGAACTGAACAAAGCACTTCCAGCCTGGCAACATAAAGCAACCATAGCTTTTAATCTTAAATGAATATTTATGGTATCAGTTACCAAAGCAAATTAATTATTAGCTTGGGAAACAGTGGAACTTTGTTTAATTATTTAAAATATTAACAAGCCAAGAGAAAATAAAACTTTCAAGATAAGTATTGACCAAACAGACGTATAACAAACTAGAAGGACTCAGAGGGCAGACCTTTGTCAAGTCATTGTACAATTTTCTTTTACCAATGACTGGGTATTTTTTTTTAGATTGAAGCTCTAATGGCAAAAATGATCCCTATCCCCACAATAAGGAATCATTTAAATTAGTTCCTGGATCCAGGAGTGACCTGGTTAAGCCCCAAAACCTAATCACTTGTTTCTTATCCCATTTCAGAGATTTCCTGAAAATTGAATCAAAATTCATCCACAACAGACAGACCCTACTGAATATGTGACCGCTGCCTTGGCGGAGGTAAGGGCCAATGATGCAAAGTCCCAGCTCCAGTGTATTTAAGTATTTATTTTAAGAAATTGTGTTCTGCGTAATTAAGTGATATAAATAAATATCTATCCATTACCTATAGACAAATAATTAATAAAACACAAAAAGACATTTTTTAAAAAATACTTTATTTAAAAAACAGACACCTCTAACTCTTGACTCAGACTTATTCTGAAACATTCAGTGGCAATCATGAAAATCTCCCAGTTGGAGTGTAAGAAAAGTGCTCACAGCCTCACAATCCAGCTGCTGCTAAAAGGTAAGTCCATAGATCAAATAAAAATCCCAAAGTAAAACCAAATCCTTTCCCTGAGTTTGTTCCATAAATATAATTTAAAAACAGTGAAGACCAACCCCACCCCAAGTATTTTCTAAAAGTTCATTGTCTTTACTTTGTCCTCCATCTTTCACTGGTCATCAGTCAGGCCAAATGTCTAAAGCTCTGCAGCAGGTCCTACTGGATCAGTCATGATTTGGCTCCAAGGTTCTGAGTCCGAGGAGGCTGAACATAAGGTGCCAGAGGTCACCTGACCTGACAGACAGTCAGGGAGGTCAGCTGAAGGCCCAGTGCTGGTAGAGATCTGCAGCATTACAGTGGTCCATCTGAAGCTGGTCTCCTTTTAGCTGTAAACATTTCCCACTGCTGGGGTTCTTTAGAAGATTTTCCTGAGGAGAAACATCCCGGTCAAAAGAATCAACAACAGGGATCATAATATTGCACCGACAGCCTTGACAGTTGTGGGTATACAGAGCACGATAGTACAATCAGAGTTTTAGAGCAACAACCAGTAACTTGTTAGCTAAATTTAATGGACAATGGAGACTCCAAGTCTGACTCCACCTGTGGTTGATAGAAACTACACTTCTACACTTCTGGACACATGGAGCTGGCCAAACGTGTTTCTCATGGGGCCAGGAGAAGTGTTGCATGATTGGTGGGACATGTGAGGTGGGCGTAGAAATTGCGCTTTTTCTCGCTCACAAGAACAAGAACAAGTTTCTTGCTTCTCGTGGAGTATGTAAGAAGCTAAAGCTAGACTCTTATCCGCCGCCTACAGCTGGCCCAAAATACTGCTGCCAGGTTGTTAACAGCCACTCAGAGGAGGGGGCGCATCACTCTGGTTCTGGCTGCTTTGCACTGCCTACTGTACCTGTTGGTTTTAGAGTAGAGTAGATTTTAAGATTTTACAGTTTGCTTTTAAGTCTTAAAGGAAACATATCATGCTTTTAAGTCCTTTCTTTTCACATGTAAATCATTCATTTATAGTTTATACAAAGTAAAACTGCAATCCTTTGGTCTGAAATCATTGTTAGTATAGCTCCACACCATTCTGTTCTGAGGTGTTTCTTTACAGTCAGTTCGATTCCAAACTATGGAACAGCCTCCCCCTTCGCATCAGAACCTCACCCACTGTGGACATTTTAAAATCTTGTTTAAAGACTTATTTTTATTCTCTTGCTTTTAAACCAGACTGAGCTTTAAGGCTTTTTTTTTCTCTACCAATCCTTTGTTTAATGTTTGTCTCTGTTTTATTTTTGAATTCTCCTTAATATCTAATTTTATTTCTGTTTTATTACTCTCAGTTGTACAGCACTTTGGTCAACATTTGTTGTTTTTAAACGTGCTTATAAATACATTTGACTTGATGAAATGAAATCTGGATTAGTGCTCTCTGGAAATGGGACTTTTTGAAGGTGCGCCACATTTTTGTAGATAACCGAGTGCTCCTCACCTCAGTAAAAACCCACTCCTGCTGTGGTGCTAAACTGGTTCCCTTCCCCTTCAGCTGGCACAGCTCAATCTTCACAGTCTCTGGCTGGTCATAGGCATGAAGACACAGCTGCTTTCCGATATTATGACGGAGTTCCTTATGCGATGAATACTCAAAGTACTAAAAAACACAATCATACAGTTAGAATGCACCTGCCCCAAGAGATTACCAAGTTACCTTCATACCTTCGTTATTTCACACCGGGAAGTCAGTTACTTTACCTGGTTTCCTCCCATGTTGTGGCACTGGTACATAATCACAGGTTTACCACCCTGGTTGTTTTCTCCAACATCCAGGCAGGTTTTAGATCCTGAGTTCAAAATCTTTTGCACAGAAAACAGTAAGAGTTAAGATAAAGATCCAATTCATGTAACACATGCACGCTTTTATGTTGTTGCAGCCAACAAATTTGACTCACTGCTCCAAATTTTTCTGGCTTCAAATCTGGAATAAATGCTTCTGGGTAGATTGTGTTGAGGTACCAAGTGAAGTTCTTGCAGTTAAGTGTCTGCCTCAGTTTCAGGCGATCAGAGATGTCTCCATACTTATTCTAGAAGTGTGAGGAAAGGTGTGTAGTTAAGTTACTGTAAGAGCACCACGGCAGCTTGTTGCGTCATGATGAACGGCCTGTATCATTTAACATTTGAAAACAGACCTCACTGGCCATGACTGCAGCGTTCTTGTTACGGCGATAAAATATCTTCTTATAGTCGTCCATCCAGACTTCAGCCAGGCGCACCTGGTTGCGGGTGATAACCTCTGTGCCTTTGGGGAAGGTATGTGGGCTTTTGGTGCGGAAGACGTGGCCCACCACAGAACAGGGGATTATCTCTAGTTGACCCCCACATTGCCAGACCTGTAAATCACATAAGACACAGGCAGAAAGTATTGAAACCGACTCAATAATATTAAGGAGACTTATTGAGTAATTTGTGGAATTGTGAGAGCAGAGAACGAGACTAACTCTGAATGACATCTCAACATTTTCTCCACCCCAGATCTCCATCTTGTCATCATACGTTCCAATGTGCTCGAAGTACTTCTTCGAGATTGAGAAAAGACCTCCAGCAAAAGTAGGCGTTCTGAAATTTTCATGGGCAGACAGAAGAGCTTTAGGCATTTAAATGGCTCAGAATGCTCCCGGGGAAAACAAGGCAAGCCGTCTTACTTTACAGGATAGGTTTCGTCCTTGCGCAGCTTCTTTGCATCCTCAGGTATCGTCTCCCAGCCAAAAGTCAGGCTCCAGTCAAAGTTGCCCCGGTTATAAGCTCGATTAGTGGCCACAGGCTTGTGGAACTGGAAGGAGTTGAGGTCAATGGTGGTGATCTCTGGGCTAACTACAGCAGTGGGTTCCTCCACGATGCGGGCCAAAAGAGGTTCCAGCCAACCGTGAAAACACTCACCTGCACAGAGACGGACAGACAAGTATGGGAAAAAAATGCTTGTGCCATTGAAATGAAATGTGACCGAATTAAGGAACTATAAGAATTATCTGACTGTTTCAAGCATGTAATAATAGTTTTTTTTTTTATCTTACATACATATGTATATATTTGTATTATATGGTGTTCCGTTTCTCAGCATTGAATCATATTCCGGTTATTATAAGTATTTGTGCCCATGTACATATAGAGTATGCATTTTATGCATATCCATGTTCTTATTTCATACACTGGCCGATATATTGACTGATAATATAGAAAGCCCCCAATATCGGTATCAGATGCAAAAATGTCCAAATTGGTCGGGCTCTGATTTCTGTTACAGTGTGTCATCGCTTTTGCAATGCAGCTGATTCACATGCACATTGATGCTACTTATGTTTTCCATGTAGGTTTTCTCACAGTGCGCATCGAGGAAGGTGAGCACTTCACCCTGAGCGATACTGGCACCCAGCATCCTGGCTGTGATCAGGCCCTTTCTCTCCAGCTGCCGGACCACGCGGACAATCTTCAGCTGCTGCACAAACACCTCCAGCTGACTCTTAAGGTGGTCTGCAGAAATATGGGGACAAAGATCATTGTTGATGAATATTTATTTTCACGTTTAGCTGAAACAGCTGTCTTAAGCAAGTTCCAGTGATGGCAGAATGTACTGAGTGGACACCCTGACATCACTGCAGTCACATGGTCATACCTTTAACATAAAAATGATCTGCTCATAAATGAATCAGCCTGTCACTTCACCAAGCACCTCACCACTCCAGAAAAAGAAAAAAAGTCACACTTCATCTTATTCATACCCATGAGACCATAGCCAGAAAAAATAGCAACGAAGTGGAAATGCTGGTAAAACTGGGTCAAACTTCCCCTTCAAGAGCTTTTGTGGTCGCAACAAACATACTGTATTTCCTACAAGTTTCAGTTTGACTGAACCTGAAAATCACATATCATGAATGCTGCAACTGAAAGTTACTGATTAGGTAGCTACTAAAGCAAAAAGGGGAAAGTGAGTAGTGGTTGTATTCATAAAACGTGCATAAACTGAGGGTAATGGTGTGTCACAGAGATAACTTACAGGATATTTTCTATTTATAATAAAAAAATAAATGCCAGAAATCTAAGTGTCTGGTGTAGAAGGGTGCTTTTTAGGATCCTGTTTATATCTCCTCAATATTTACATTTAAGGAGGATATCCCCCGCCAGAAAAATATCCTGGCATATTGCCTTCTTTAATATGTAATGTAATCGACACAGTAATCCCAAATCATATTTACTTATAATCTCTAAAGATAAATGAATACACAGAGATCCAGCTCCGCTCTAAAAAGTTGAAAAGTTCATGTATAATAAATATCAGCAGTTAAATTAATCCCCGTCTGTTAATAAGTCATTTTTGCAACGAAGTGTGTGACTTCTCTTTCTTAAACCTAAAACATTAACCACAATCACTGTTAGTCAGCCTTTCCCAGTTTCCACTGTTTGCACCCATGTCGCTGTACATGCAGTCCACCATCAAACCAGAGCGTGCAATCTGCAGCAGCAAAAGTGCATGCGTGCAAAACAAGAAGATTCCGTCATGTAATAATTGTGCGAGTGAAAAACTGGGACAAAATTCTGATGAACAAGCTATGACATTTTTTCAGTTTGCAAGCAACATAACTCCTTACGAAAATCAGCCCGACATGCTGTACTGGAAAGTATAAAAGATAACCCGGTTATCGTAAATATTCCATCACCTGTGGCAAATCTAATGGAAGAAAAGGTACTCCACGAAAGTTCTCCGTTACTCAGCAATTCCAATCAACTGTGCCCAGGACTGAAAATGTACCTTTGGTAACAACATAGAGGTTTGGTTTTAATCATGAAACTACTGTTTTCTGACAGTTTTCTCCCTGCAAGTCTCTCTTTAGCCATTTGTGAAACCTGACTGATTTGTTTTTACTAACAAACACAGTTATCGGTTATCTTACGAAAAATCTGACAACCATTTTATCGAAAGAACAATCCACCTTATTATTTTTCATTATGTTCAACTTTTTGCTTATGACAGTTAAAAACCAATAAAAGTGCACTTCATGACCTCAAATAACTGCACTGAAACGAGAAGTAATGGAATCAGGGAAGTTAGTCAACAATATGAGCTCTGGCCACCAATAGAAAGGCTGTGGCTGGGTCTGCTACAGTACGCTTTTTGGACAGTGCTAACTTAAGGAGTGCGGGGAGGTCAGCCTTCAGTTTCTGCTACAGAGAATGAGAACTTGAAAGCAAGTTACCAACTGAAAAAGCAAAGAGCTCAGTAAGATACTACCACCACAGGAGAAGACAAGCTCATTGCTGCATTTTGCTCTCCGTTATGTGCATATGCAAATAAACATTTTGTCTACAGCAGCCACGCAGCACTTTCTGATCTCACACTTTCATAAAAACTCCATTTGAAGTGAAACATTTCACTTTGAATAGAAAAAACAACAAATACACAACAAATATACTTTCTTTTGTTAGACACAAAAACAGAAAAAGGAAAATAAACTGTTGGAAATAAAATTAATAGAAATAAATGTAACTACAAACAACAAAAAACATAGCACATATCTCTTAAATATGTTTAACACTTTATGTATTCAGTGCTGTCTGTGAGACTTCAAGATTACCAGTTAAAAATGGTGAAATATGTGGTAAAGATGTAGCTGTAACACAAGCAAACCATTAAATTCAGGTGCAGGTCGATAACAATTCTTTCAAAACTGAGCATTTTCCAGGGGATGTTTAACCCGAATGCCCATCTAGCTCACATTTACTTGATCAAAACTTAGTGGACGAGCTTTAATAACCGCTCTCTCCCTGTCTGATTCACAGCAGCACTAAGAATAAAAAAACAGCCTAAAACAAACTCAAAGCTTCTCTTACTGTCACACAGCGCTTGCTGCAGCTTGACAGCAAGTCCTCTAAGAATGATGAGTGTATGCACCTGCGGTACTGGCGTCATCCACCAGGATGATCTCTTTGAGCATGATGGCGGGAGATGTGTGCAGGACGCTGTAGACCGTCCTGAGGAGCGTGGACCAGGCCTCATTGTGAAAGACTATGATAATGCTGGTGGTTGGCAGAGGCGGGCAGCGGGGGAATTTTCTCTCCACACACCTTGGTAAACCATGACAAAGACAGAGAAGAAGATGCGTGTTAGAGAGGAAGCGGCATATCTGATGAAAGTCATGCAAAGTCTTAGAAGCCAACGTAACTAACCAGTGTCTCCTGGTATTCAAACTCTGCACAGTGACAACATTTCAATACCTTAACTTGCCGAACTCCTGATTTTAAAAGCCATTTGACAGCTGAACTAGTGTCAGGGTGTCTGGATATGAAACTATTAATCACTAAAGGGGAATTTTTGATATTCTAGGTGGGCTCTTTTGTTTTTTTAATGAAATTTGGTGTCAGTGTTTATGCAAATTTTCTAGCCTCGTGTGAGGGAAGCAACAACAGTGAGAGGGAGTATTTAGACTCATATTAGATCTCAAAATGACTTGTGCAGAGGACAGCATGCCATGAAGGTTTCATTTAATCATAGAGGTTACAGCTGGGTTGGGCTTTAACGAAGGAGGGAAACGGTGGGTAAATAATTGACATCTCTGAGTACGAGTACAGCTGGGATACAAAGCGTTATCTGGCCTGCATACGTGTCAGCATACTGGTAAACAAAATGGTGACCACATTAAAATTATCCTGAGAATATGAACTCACTCTGGAGGCCTCGTGTCGTCCCCGAGACTACGGCTGAGCGAGATCCGGTCGCTGGCGAACTGGTTGAAACAATGCCGGGTCATACCCTCCTCCTTCTCCTTCTCCTCTGAGGGAGTCATGCCGTCTTTTTGAAACGCCGTCCCATCAGCTCCAGGGCTTTGGGGGTCCTGAGGCGGTCTCTCCAGGTGAGGTTTCAGTTCAGCCCGAGTATAAAATCCAGCGGGGCAGTTCGCGTCTTGGGTGGGCTGCTCATGCACTG
The DNA here is from genome assembly GCA_037177115.1 of Craterocephalus stercusmuscarum. NCBI lineage: Eukaryota > Metazoa > Chordata > Actinopteri > Atheriniformes > Atherinidae > Craterocephalus > Craterocephalus stercusmuscarum. The sequence continues at coordinate 13,279,008 of JBBDHI010000014.1, forward strand.
TTGGTCGTTGTGGAGCTCCGATCTGGAAGCCGATGTTGTTCACAGCCTCTCGCACCATGACCATCACCTTGTCCCTTCGGTCTACCAGGTCCTGCAGCCAGGGTTCCCCGGCAGGGGAAGAGCCAACATCCCTTTGTAGGACCACCAGAACCACCATGAAGAGAGTCCCCCCGAGGAGCACCAGCTTCAGAGGAGTCAAACGGCGGCGTAGAAACAGACGCATGGCTCAGGAAGCTTGACAAGTGCTCTCTCTGCAGAGAAAAAAAAATAGAGAAATTCTTATGTTATTGACTGCTTGCTGCCCATTTCAGGTGACGCAGAAGCAAGGTTAAAAAAATCTCCTTCCCTCTGCTATTACCTGCTTTTACCAAGTTTACGTTCACTAAGTTATTCCTTTAGTTTGGCTTGAACAAAAGCATGACAAATGAGATAAAAATCTCTCAAACCGGTTTGTGTGTCTCTCCAAGTGTCATAGCAGCTGGTGATCAAGCCAACCCTGCACCTCCTCCTCCTCCCTGTTCGTCTCTTTAGGAAACAGTCCCACTGGGTGTGTGGAGTGAACAGGGAAGTGGAGAGAGTGAACAAACACACCTCACCACTCTCAGCAAACACATTCACCTGCTCTGGCCACAGTCCACCAGGGCCGGCGTGGCAACAGGTGAGTCGTGACGCAGCACGTTCAACCTCCAGCTCCCATCCTGCTTAAGGAGCGACACGCAATCCTTTTCTTCGCATCCGCCAAATCCAACTAGTCAGTAATGATCAGTTGTCATCTGGAACAGGAAGTTAGACTTGCTACGTGGAGCATGACTTCACCTACCTTTGGCTGCATTGGCAAGCTGTTTCCTGTTGCCTGGAACAGGATATTATAGTAATAGAGGACATGGTTGTTAGGTGAGCACTGCTCAGAAAGAGGGTCGCTCTTACTTGGTCATGATTAATTTACTTTGTTCTTAAGCCAGCTGCCTTCATAATTGATTCAGGAAAATGCCCTTGCTGTTCCAGAAAAAGCAAACAGGTCACCCTGAGTTATCCATCACACATAACAGTCGTTAAGTCGTGATCCGAACACGGGCGTCTGGATTGACTGCAAAGATACAAATGTGTGCTTAGTTCTCCAAGAAAATACAAGATTATGATCTAATTGGTCATTTTAATTAACAGAACTTGCTGCACTAGCTAAGAAACTGCGGTCAATAAGATGCTTATAGAGCAGACAAAAAGTACAGACAGTCGGCAAAACGCACTGAAACAAAAATGAAAGAGGAAGAGTTGAAGACATGGTCGTCACGAGATTTAACTCTAACATCACTTGTTTAAACTGATCTAATGACACATGATGTCACAAAATGTCACAGATAACAAAGAGACGCTGCTACGGCACGATCAGGACATCTCAAAACTCCCAGAAATGCTGCATCTTACCCAAACCTGAAGAGGAGCTGTGCTCGCCGCCTTTTAGCCCACTCCGGCTGACGGAATCCTCCGCTTTTTGCGCCTGTGGTGAAAGAAGCAGCACGTGTCTGGCCTTCAAGTTTTTTGAAGGAGCCAAACTGGACTTATGGAAAAAATCGTACTCCGGGTTGTGGCTGTTATCCGAACAGGTGCCATTTGTTCGAATAGTTTGTTAAAGTGAGTCCCCTGCTGGTCGCATGCGTGCTGAATTGAAGGAAACTGCATCACGTGCATCAATATAAAGAGCGCGCCTGCGAGCAGTTCCTGTCCATACGGCACCCTGCAAGTTTGTTAAATTTTTATTTTTACATCAAATAAATCTTAATCATACGGAGAGTATTAATAATATATGTAACGTCATCAAGGTCCTTTTTTGTATTTCCAGAAACGGATCCAATGATCCTATATTTACAATAATAATAATAACAATAATAATAATAATGATAATTGTTTAGATTTTTTTCTCTCCTATTCTGCTTGTTTGTAAAACTATATTTTTCAAACTTACCTCCAGCTGCCTCCAACAGTGTTAATACTGATCACGCAGAATGAATGTTGCAGTGTTGTCATAATTGACCATAGATCGATTCGGTAGGCAGACCATTCCTATATTATCATGTTTTGTCACCAGTATTTATGTAATTTCACTTAACTCTATGCACTGAATACCAACTGCGTGACAGCAGTGATGTGAGTCTCAGTGTGGTGCTGGCCCATTGTGCTGCCCAAACAGCAATAGTGCGCCTATGCAGTTATTCTTCCAATCTCTGGAATTCTACCAAAAAGTTGGGACAATATTTTACTAAACCGTCTGTCAATCTTCCTACTCCTTTGGTGCCGGTTGATCTTAAGGTCCGGCGATTGTAAAGGTGTCTGCATGTGATCAATGTTCCATGGTCATCATAGGTGACCCCTATAAACAAAACAATATTGTCCTCCTATTAGACATCACTGCTCAAAGGTAGTGGTCCCTCATTGACAATGTAGTCGCCTGATCACTCTTAATTGAGTAAATAAACAAAGCCTGCAAATTGGCCCCCACAATATGACAAAGCCATTGGATCTGCTCACTATAAGGGTCAAAAGTTTAGGGTTTTCCTTTGAATGACCATCTGTCTGTTCTAAAAGCTAAGATGCAACAAAGAAACATCAAGGAGACTCAGATTCCACCCCAGACTATCCCAGGCATCTGATAGTCTGACAGAGCAGTTCAATACAACACATGTTAGTGTGTCATGTATCTATTATGGTAACATTAGTGCTTTTTTTCATCAGGGATTAGGTGGAATTTATGTCACTTAATTAATGTTCAGCATAGAGTGCTGTAAGTGAACATTGCAATAACCTCAACAAAAATTCATTATTCATGTGCAAGCAATTAAATACTCTCTCCTGTATCACCCATTTGAAACCGTAGACTGTGTTATGCAGAAAAGGAGACGGGTGCATCTCTCAGGTTACTGTCACACATAGCAATCTTGATTGCAGGTTGCTGATTGACATGAGAGCTAAATGAAAGCTAACAAACAAATAAAGAAGCCCCAAGTAATCTAAAGTTGTTTGGTCAATCAAACCGACAAACTGCTCACTCATTTTATTTTTGATTTATGTTGCACAAACAGTTGGATGAGAGCATCAAGAAAACCAAATAAACAGTAATGCAAAAAAACAAAAAAAACAAAACAAAACAAAACAGCCATTTATTGGTTTTCTAATCATTAGGGAATCTAACCAAATTGATCATTGCACTACTGCAGGTGTTAAACTTGCCATGTTTTTAAAGAAAGATGCAACTCAACTTTTCCTCCGAAGACAGAGATGGACAAGCGAATGTCATGATATATTCTTCAGCCTGTGAAGGCAGCATTTTGGGAATCATGAGCATAAAAACACCAAGCGTAAAGCTTGTTTAAGTATATAAAATATTCTTTCAGATAACAAGCTGTCACACCTCAAAATCAATGACTGAGCTTCTGCTTCAGTACCAAAGTTTTCTTTAGTAGTTGGAAATCTTCATTGTTACATACATTCATTTAATAATAGTTTCAGCTAATGTCTCTTCTTTTCTTGTGGGGTCCATTTTGTAATCAAAATTTAGGAGCCAATACTGCTGTGTCATGTTGTGAATATTGGTCCATGAAGTATGTGATTATCAGTATGGCACAAAATCAATACAAGACATAGAATTTCTGCACCAACTAAATCCTGAAGCTGTCTGGAAACCAGTTTACTTTTACATGTTGTAACACACACACAAACAAAAAAAAGTGAAGCTTTTTCCATTTGGAATGAAGTCAGTCAGAATAACAGCCCAGGAATAGTCGATGCAAAACTCTTCAAATTATCATTTTGTCAGAAAAAATAGGAATGAACACACAACTTTGAGGACTAATATAAAACATGCCTTGTAGCAACCAGTTGGGCAAGAAAGCATCGTCATACGGTATCATAAAAATCTCACAGTGAAAAGTTACAGTATGCCCCATTACAGATCAGCATTCAGCTACTCACGCCCACGTACACAGAACTCACGCACACTCATATAAAATGTTTCATAGCAGTTTGACAATCTGTCTTCAGCTCTGTGGTTTTTATGCAACCATTCCTTCTTCATTTTGTACTTCCTGTTTTTGGCTTGAACCAAAAACTACATTGCAGGGAGCGAGTGTTCAGCCATACGTTTGACTGAACCACTAACAGCCTTGTGTCCAGTCGGTGAATAATCACAGGCTGGAAGGAACAACAACAAAAAAAAGGCCCTGATAAGACACGCAGAAGTCCAAGCCAAGGTTTTTGTGTCTCTTTTCTGCGTATGTCGTCATATCTGTGCGTAGATGTGCATTGTGTTTTATCAATAAGTCAACAATGAAATAAGAGTTCATCCCTGTGAACAACAGGGAAATGACCGTGGCCTTTGCACATAAAGAGGAATAACACATCTAAGGTTATTTCACTCATCGATGTATATTTAATATCAAACATTTGTTCTTTGGTTTTTCTCCTCCTTCATGTTGTCCTTGCATATTTTCTTATTAAGAAATTGTGTTTTATTTTTCATAAAAATAAATAATGACTTCAGATGAAATACTTGTACTATTGCTCTTACATAGAAGCATCCCCACTTCCATCCTAAGGCAACTGGGCTTCATTATCTGTCGGGCAGCTTGAAAAAAGAAAAAAAAAAAAGGAAAGATAAAAGTCTTCAAATATGAACACCACCTTACATGTGTGCATCTGAGTAAGTGACAAGATGCAGACTTGTCTCTGATGGCCGTGTCCTGTCCTCAGTTGTGTGCACCGTGCTTCTGTGCTCATCGCCGAGCAGACCACTCAGTCTCTCTGCAGTCTCTGCCATATGAACGCGGTGGGAGTCGCTCTGTGGTTGGCCTGTCTGCCTGTCTGTCGTTAACTACCCGGGGGACCGTTGGTGAGGAAGTAAGTGGTCATCTCCCCTTTTCCCTTCACCTTGACAACACCTCTACAGTCCAGCTGGTATCCACTGTTGACCAGCACATGGTATAAGTCTGTGGTCACCTTGGAGAAGACACAGACATTTGACACTCAGCATATATGAGATATTCAACCTTTCCAGTGAGAAAAATCATGTCAGCCCCAGCTTCACGCTGAATAATCTCCCTCTGTGGCCTTTTGATGGATATCCAACCAAACGTCATGTGTTTATCAAGATAAATGATGAATGCTCCTTTATAAAGAAAACGATACAATGTATAGTTTTATCACTTAATCATCAGGTTTTAAATTAAGTAGTTTAATTAATAATAAATTAACTACAATATTTTGTTGTGAGGGATTGTAATGTAATGATTTGATTTTTCTTTTCTACTTGCCTTCAAGATCACAGGTTTTCATGGGAAATTGTTATGTCCACTTTTCGTTAAATTTAGATAGACCGTATCTATCTATC